>BROG01000100.1:280000-495000 GCA_030159075.1 Atrina japonica | reverse complement strand
CTAACTTTTTGTTATCATTCAGTGCTACCAGATTATTCGCGGGGTTACACGTGTGCATCCATCACGCTTGTTTACCACGGCGTTTGAAGCGACTGAAACTCGGACCTATATGTGTCACGTATTAGGGTGATAAAATAAACGGTGTAAAATAGTTTTAATTGAAATTCTACATGATATTCAGAAATGTGATATCATTAAACCTCCAATTAACATGATATCTTTATACAAATATAGCGGTAGTTTTTTTTCCTCAAGCACGTTCCCAGCAATAATGGTGACTTGCGCTATTTACATTGCAGTTTTCTACAAATTTTGTCTATCTGATGTTTGTTTGTTTATTGTTGTTTAACGTCCCACTCAAGAATATTTCACTCATATGGAGACGTCACCAAATGCCAGTGAAGGGCTTCAAATTTTGGCCTATGCTCGGCACTTACGGCCATTGAGCAGTGAGGGTTCTTTAACGTGCCGACACCTACTGTGACACGGGACCTCTCCAGTTTTTACTGTCTCATCCGAAAGACAGGAAACCAACCTGTCGCCGGCGGGACTCGAACTCACGACCTCACGATCCAGAGTCGAGCACGCTACCGACTGAGCCAGGCCGGCTCTTGTCTATCTGAAACAAGTTTATGTCGAAAATCTAAAGGCTTACTAAGACGTATGTGATACATATCGCGTGATATACTTGAACGTTATGCATGTAATTTAGAGATACAAAATTATTGAAACCAATTTCACGGAAATGTTTTATATTGGTAGATCAGCGATATATAAAGCCTTTATATCACTTGTTAGATGAGAGGAAGATCTGGGCATTTTTTGTTTTTATAATTCAAGCACATGCCAAATAATTACTGGCGTAGAATAGTCATCATTTTCATAGTACATGTTCTTTTTTATTTTTGTGTATCTGATCCAAAACTAACTTATAACTCATTTTAGTATTATTTCTGGAGCTTCACAAGTTTTTGCATCGACAGCTTTACCGGGGACATCCATAAGAGTTATAAAATTCCTATATATTTTGTGAAAATTGCTCAAGAAACTCAGGCTTAACACTTTTTCAATTGCAATTGATTAACTCAGCATTACTATTTGTATATGAATGTACCACAATGGACCTGAATTTTTTCCACAAAATATAAAGGAATATATATTTATAAAATACCTGTGTATAGCTATTATCTGTCATTGTACATCATGTAAATGTGATACAAGTAGAATAAAATGAAATAATTTATTTGCTAAACACAGATAATACCCCTCTAAGTCATTAGCAGTTATCAAATTACCAGGTGTGCGGTGTATACATGCATTTTATTGATAAGTGATTGATAAGAAAACTACAGTATCTTCATTTTAATAAGATTGATGTTTGAATTTGATGTATTATATATATATATATATATATATATATATATATATATATATATATATATTAACCCTTTAGGCACATTTGTACTTTAAAGACATACGGCCTCGTCCATTAATTGTTTTTCATACTGCCGTCGAAACATAACGGACGCAAATCATCTACGTGATTAGTTTCCATCTTAAAAAGATGTTTTATCATGCGTTATTACAATGCTTTAAACATACCCTTTAACATACTCAATTAAACATTGTTATAAGAAGGATTAATGTACCTTTCAAGCACGACATCTTTTCTAATACCTCGCCATTTGACATCCATAGGCCATTTTTCCCACATTGATATATCGGATTGGTGTCCAGTGAAAACCCGTCATTACAAAGTGCTTCAGCGACGGAACCTTCAATGAAACCTGTTGTATTCCAATTCCCATTTTCGATACTTGGTGGCATTCCACAACTGCTGACTATAAAGAAATGAAATAAAAATGCTGAAAGTACCGATATCACGTGACAATTTTATTGTGTTGATTTTTAAAATTATATATTTGAATGGTTAAAAATTTCTCCATAGTAAGTACATGTTTAATTTTCAATCGTTGCTTGAGCAGAACTGAAGAAAATTACTCCGATGTGACCTGTCAAAATGTGCATATTAAAACTATTTTCACATGAATTAATTTTGTATTTGATTTCTTTCTAAAGAATGTCCAACAAGCAACACATTTTCCTATTCTATCCGCGTGTACAGCCTTTGAATCTATTTATTCGAGCCTCTTGATTTCTCACGCGAGGTCAATGTGTGTGTGTGTGTGTGTGTGTGTGTGTGTGTGTGTGTGTGTGTGTGTGTGTGTGTGTGTGTGTATGTGTGTGTGTGTGTGTGTGTGTGTGTGTGTGTGTGTGTGTGTGTGTGAAAAGGATTAAGTTTATTCGTAAAGTTGGTTTTCTTGGTTATGGACACATACAAAAATTAGTTTCTTTGACAGGGAGATATCATCATAAAATAAAATTTCACATAAGTGTTTTGACTTACATTGAACAGCAGCGTCATCAAACTGTCGTATTATTCTTTTCATGGACAATGTTGTTCTAGCAATTTCTATCATTCCTGTTGTAAGATAATCAAAAATACACTCCTCGTCGCCACCGCATATTTCATTTGTTTCATTGCTTACACTGGTTGGTGTAACGAATTGAGGAGTGAAGCCAGGGTTCTGGAAACTTGAAAAACTTTTCCCGATCGGATAATGGAACAAGGATTCACTTTCCTGTATACGCCCTGCAATACATAAGTGTGTTTGAGTCAGGAAGTGAACAATATCTGGTGTTCCCAGGCATTATCTACGATATGCCACTTTTGTTTGCGTTCTAAATTGTCTTGTGAATGATGTTCACTGGAACTACATCACCTAATTATTTACAGATTATTATTCCTTACAATGTACTTTCACTACCTATTAGGTCACAAAGTCAAAACTTTAACATGTCATGTCAAGAACTACAAAAAATTACAAACGTTTAATTTATATTGTGAGTTCACTTATTTATATACATGTATATCTTAAACGATGATGAAATGTGTACTTACAGGTTTCCCCAAACTTTACGTGTATTTCTTGCAATGTGGAGTTATATGGAATAACCTCTCCATGTCTTGGTTTCAAATCATTGGTTTTATCACCGTCATAATCACCAAATAAGCCCTTAATATTACCTGTAAATATATATCTGTCATTACAACCTCACTGATGATATCTACTTTATAAATAAATATCATTCTGTCCATCTATCATCAAAACTGCAAAGCATTTTTATATATCATTTATGTTCTTAGCATAAAAAGTACTTCACCACCTTCGAATTGAACGAATGTGTGAAAAGTTCTCATGTTGCGAAGCAATGTTGTCAATTACGTTTCATTCACAAAGTCTATACGATTATTCTTGTAACAGATTATTTACACCTTGGTATCTGACACTTCTTATATTTGATATTTAGATAAAACTAATACACAACACAGACAACACTGTATACCTTTCAGATCTTCTTCCCCTATCACTGTAATTATATTCAAAAGGTGTTGACTTGCACTACACTTAATTCCAACTTTGGGATCCTCAAATGTAATAATAATATCCTTGGTAACAATCCCTGACTCATTCCCATTTGTCACGATCACAGAAAGTCCTTTAAAATAATAAAATATATAACGTCATATAAAGAGATAATGAGGAGGTGGTTAATCTATGTACTCATCTGTAACTATATAAAACTAGACTGGTAATTAAGGATGCCATTGGATACTCTCGACTTCTGCTTCTATTTCCCCTCTAATTAGAGGCCCCTGTCACCGCTGGTTGAGAATAATTTGGAGGTCTTGTGGAGAAGTGCTATCTCATAGTGTTGTATTTTATTGATAAAATCATTTCAAACCAGAGGAACTCTGAGCTTGAATTGTTCACCCGGAAGTTTTGAAATATAACATGCTTACAGGCTCTTTACGTCTTAATCTGAGACTGTAAGTTACACATTTTAAAGAGCTCATAATAGAACATATACAGTT
Source organism: Atrina japonica (assembly GCA_030159075.1). NCBI lineage: Eukaryota > Metazoa > Mollusca > Bivalvia > Pterioida > Pinnidae > Atrina > Atrina japonica. The sequence goes on along the minus strand of BROG01000100.1, from coordinate 491,063 downwards.
ACATTCCGACTAACACCAAAGCATATTTACAATTTTTACTTAACCCCCTTAAAGACATATTTGGATAATCTACTAGTAAATCATTGATTTACAGAAGAGTCAATTTTTTGTAGGGGTTGATGAGTTCACTCTGCAGTACAAGTAGTCATCTGGAATATCTAATATAATTTTCAAAAGGAATTTCTGTATAAAGCTCAACTTATTTGTTCAAATAAAGATTTGATATCTTGATGGAAGAGCAAGGTTACTGCACAGTTATGGTAACATAATATATTAATGTCTTCACTTTGTCTTGATACGGCTTAAATACTGTTTTGATTACCCTTTTCTGCATATTTTGTAATCAACTTATCATCCCCAAAATTCAAAGAATATGGCAGACTTATAATATGTGTTATAAGGCTCTAAATATTGCTTCTATGACTCAGAGTTGAATTAACACGTAGTCGTAATCGTCCATTGACTAATTTGGCATGGAAACGACACAGAAAAATTTTGCACATCAAGCTTAATACAAAAAAAAATTAATTGGACACCATTACGACGATTGGATTGCATTAAATGTGAATATTCAATATTACGAATGTCTATTTGGCCAGAGCGCTGCCTGTCAAGACATTTTGTTCACAGCTTACCTGTTTTTACACCGTAGAGTTGTGTAGAATATGTGCTTAATGTATAACAACTCCGAAAAATAAGAAGAATTATCATACCTCAACTAAATTCATGTGGGTTGTTTAAATATTCTTTCGACGCTGAGAGTTTTGACAAATTATCTTCGGTAATCACGTAAACAAATTCCGAAAGTTGATTAGCCAGAGTGATGGCAGATTCAAAGGGATGGATACAACGGGCTACGTTTGACGAGTTTATTGTAACTACACACATGCATTTGTTCTTTTAACCACCAGGTAAAATATTTGGATATTTATGAGATAACAAATTGCATAACCTTTGACAAATTTATTTTTACAAAAGAGTTCTTAAAGTTGTATTTGCATAAATTATTTACATAAGTATATGAACAACATGTAACGCATAATATTGTGTCGTTAACCAATTTATTTGAATCATAAAATCTAAATAAAACTGTTTGTTCAACTTATGAAATTTCTATAAATAGTAATCGCTGCCCTTTCTGACTAAGGTTGAAGCTTTTTGGAAGGAATCTGCCAATTTACAAATTCGGCCAATTTTTATTTCAATTTGGCGCAAGACATTCTGAAAAGATAACTTTAATTATTTAATTATTTATGCCTAATTTTGCCAAAATTCCGATAAATGTATAGTTTATGAAAAACTAACTCTTGATGCATGTTAAAGCGCTCATAACATTGCTTATATCATAAATAAAACCTGAAATAAATACAGCTGTTTTAATCAGTTGTTTCAGCGGTCATTGTTATGACGGGTTGGGCTGTCAGACTCAGTATTGAATGGGTATGTACACTTTGAACGATTTACCTTTAAAATCACGCCACTGTACATCTGTGAAATCAACGATGTCCTTATTTATCAGTACATCAGCTATCCGAATTGAGTTAAGTGTAACTTCAATTACATCACTCCTATTTTTGGAGTGTGCCACCAGCGAGGTAAACACACTGCCCATCCGTACCCTACCTGCAATGTATTTCTCAATATTAACGATATTCTTATGTCAATCTTAATTTCGATGCATATGTACGTAAATTTCAATCAATATTCGTTGTTAATTTATATATAGCAAGATACCCAAATTCTTATGACAATCAACGATTCTTAATTTCCCCAAGACCCTGATTTCATTATAAAACTGTAATATATAACCCACTAAATGTGTACAAAACTGTAAGTGTACCCACTAAATGTATAAAACTGTATCCTAGGTCAACACCCCATCAGATACCCACTAGATGTGTATAAAACTGTATCCTAGGTCATATTACCCACTAGATGTGTAATAATCCTCATATCAGATATAGTCTGTATTGGTTATATACCCACTAGATGTGTATATATCCTAATATCAATACCACTAAATGTTATTGTATCCTAGGTCATATCCACCAGATGATGTGTAAAAAACTGTATCCTAGGTCATCATCAGATACCCACTAGACAATTTATCATATCAGATATAGTAAAAACTGTATCCTAGATCAGATCCCACTGATTGTATAAAACTTAGATATCAGATACTACTAAATGGTATAAAACTATATCCCAATATCAGACCCACTAGATAAACTGTATCCTAGGTCACCATAAATGTGTATAAAACTGTATCCTAGGTCATATCAGATACCCACTAGATGTGTATAAAACTGTATCCTAGGTCATATCAGATACCCACTAAATGATGTGTATATCAAACCCACTAGATGTGTATAAAAACTGTATCCTAGGTCATATCAGATACCCACTAGATGTGTATGTCCTAGTATATCAATACTGTATGTATCCTAGGTCATACCCACTAAATGTGTATAAAACTGTAGATACAGATACCCACTAGATGTGTATAAAACTGTATCCTAGGTCATATCAGGTGTATAAAACATCCTATCATATCAGATACCCACTAGATGTGAATATAAAACTGTATCCTAGATATGTACCCACTATGATGTATAAAACTGTATCCTAGGTCATATCAGATACCCACTAGATGTGTATAAAACTGTATCCTAGATACCCACTAAATATAAAACTGTATCCTTAGGTCATATCAGATACCCACTAGATGTGTATAAAACTATATCCTAGGTCATATCTAGTATCCTAGGTCATATCAGATACCCACTAAGATGTGTATAAAACCCTAGGTCATATCAGATACCCCCTAGATGTGTATAAAAAACTGTATCCTAGGTCATATCAGATACCCACTCATTTATACATATCACTAGATGTGTATAAAAAACCTGTATATCAGATACCCACTAAATGTGTAGGTATACTGTATCCTAGGTCATATCAGATACCCACTAAATGTGTATAAAACTGTATCCTAGGTCATATCAGATACCCACTAGATGTGTATAAAACTGTATCCTAGGTCATATCAGATACCCACTAGATGTGTATAAAACTGTATCCTAGGTCATATCAGATACCCACTAGATGTGTATAAAACTGTATCCTAGGTCATATCAGATACCCACTAGATGTGTATAAAACAGTCATACAGATACCCACTAAATGTGTATAAAACTGTATCCTAGGTCATATCAGATACCCACTGTATCCTAGGTCATATCAGATGTGTATAAAACTGTATCCTAGGTCATATCAGATACCCACTAGGTCCTAGGTCATATCAGATACCCACTAGATGTGTATAAAATCCTGGTCATATCCCCACTAGTGTCTATATCAGGTCATACAGATACCCACTATAATGTGTATATCAGAACCCACTAAATGTGTATCTGTATCCTAGGTCATATCAGATACCCACTAAATGTGTATAAAACTATCCTAGGTCACAGATACCCACTAAATGTGTATAAAACCCTAGGTCATATCAGATACCCACTAAATGTGTATAAAACTGTATCCTAGGTCATATCAGATACCCACTAGATGTGTATAAAACTGTATCCTTGGAGGTCATATCAGATACTAGATGTGTATAAAACTGTATCCTAGGTCATCAGATACCCACTAGATAAAACTGTATCCTAGGTCATATCAGATACCCACTAGATGTGTATAAAACTGTATCCTAGGTCATATCAGATACCCATGGTGGCTGGTTTATAAACAAAATTCGTGTTCATTCCGCTAATTACGTAGACATTGACTTAACGATTATGCATACCAAATTCCAGAGAAGACCTTTGAAGATTTATCAAGATTTTGTCCTTTTCGGTCCCTTTTTGGGGCCCCTATGGATCCAAAACCATTTTGATTTGCAACATTATGCTGCATCACATGAAGCTATCCCCTGTCCAGAATGGTTAAATTTAGACAACTGATTCTTCAGAAGTCAAAACAAAAACAAACGGACGTTGTGGACACACGATGGACGACGGATGCCTCACGGCGACAGACAATCAATGATCACAATAGGTAACGTTGAACTTTTGGTTCAGGTGACCTAAAATCCATGTATTGCTCCAATTGTAAGAAAATGGAGAAGATATTATACTAATATACTAATATTATATATAGTGGACAAATACAGATCTCGTTAAAACATAACGGCCATTGTTGACTTAATGTTTATGTTTAAGTCAGATCATAGAACATATTCCTGAAATTATTTTCAGATTATTATAAATACATTGATATGAAACCCGCAAATATCGACATAAAATGGATATCAGCTACATTACTAATATACTACCTTGGTCATCTGTCACTTGTTCCATTCTTGCGTCAATATCAAAGGTACCATTGACATCTCTTAATAATTTGTATTCACCAACTCCATTGAACGTATACAACAAACCATCGAACGTCTGTATATGGGGATCACCATGGCCGATAGCTAGGGTTAGAGAATTATATATAGAGGAATTGATGATAGTCAGAAATAATCTTGAATATGGTGTATCAATATTTTTTTTCTAATGGTTTGGCACCTAACCTGGGTCTCAAATCTCTTGAACGTCACATATCATATAGCGTAAAACGTTACCGATTGCCCAAGTGCAAAGTCGAACTTGGTTTCTCTTTATCTATAGCAAAACACATAATCTCTTATCATTGACCTATAACTGATGACGTTTCATGCCACAGAAATATCTATAAAGACTTAAACATTACATGATAAAATATTTTAGTGCTATATTGTATAATATTTTAAGTGATAACATTGGGGAAAAAGTTATATTTTACCTGGTGCCGGTGGTATGTATCCTTTACAGTTACTAGGAGGACGTCTTTCAAAGAAACGTTCACATTGGTCATTGTTCCGAGTTCCAATAATTCCTGTATTTTGGGACTCAATACGTCCATAGTAAGTACAACAATGCAGAAAAGGACGGACATCGTAGTAGAAATTGGACAAAAATGGTATGTTATTGTTATTGTTTCCAAGATAATTGAACCTATGTTTTGTTCCTCCTCCACGTTTACTTCTGGCATCAATAAGATTATCGTCTATATCATAACAGCATGACATACTAAATCCATCTACCCTAAAAGTATGACAAAAACATTTACGAGCTTAGATGGAAGTCGACATCAGCTTTAGCTTAGGAAGAACAATGGTACGGTACCCATAAACATAATATTAACTGAATAACATAGCTGAAAATCTTTTTAAAACATGAAAACTCCAATATTACGATAATATTACTCTTATGTGTATATCACCGACTGTTCTTCTTAAGATTCTTTAACATTTGTCATTACGACCTGGAACCCTCAACACCGCACAATAGAGTGCAACGTGAAATGTATGAGGAGGAAAAGTGTACAACGGTGTTAACGGTGTTATACGTATAGGTCATCAAATGTATATGTTAAAAATTACGCCCACATTCCTAGTGCTAAAATCAAGGACGTAAATATTGACAAATATGCATTTAATAACCCTTTTATTATATACCCTTATCAATGAAACAATGGTCATAATTGACAAAAATAAAATTCACAACAGATTACAATAAACAAAACAGAACGAAAATCCGTAACATGTCATCGTTATAACGCGTATGAATTTAACTTGAAAATACTCCGGATCCTCAAAACTGGTCCCATGCGGATATGATAGCTATAGCACACCTTCATCTAATGTTAAGTAAATGGAAAACGCAAATAAGATATATAATAATGTAAATATAGTTCAGGAACGCGAGATAGCCCCTAAAAGTGAGCTATTGCTGGCTTACGTTGAAACATCTGTTAAATATTAAGATGCGGTCACTGATCTTAACTTACCTTCGGGATGACAATCGAACGCAGTGCTGGGCTCCTACATTGTACAGACAGTTTGTATCTATTGAATTTGAGAACATGTTACACATAGGGTCTCTTTGAAAACGCCCCAAATCGATCAATGCTTGTTGTAAATTGCATGGACATGCCTGCATGTCTACATCAGCGATATTTGGTAGAGCTGCATCGTGTGACAGCCACTGGGAACAAATGTCGTCAGCGATCTGTTCATTTGGAATTACAAAAAACACATCCGACCAAATGGCCTCTTTATATCTGCAATTAGTGGAACATTTAATTTATTTCATGTGTAAAGAATTTGTGATAAACATTGAAACAGAATAAATGTTTGATTTAAAATACTTACTCATCATCATTATGAGGTGAAACCCTTACTGCTGCAACAGTTCCATCAAGGTCTAGAATAAATGTAGCACTTTCATCGCTTACTGGAACCCCTGACATTACAGTTTTGCTGTGATGCCATCTTAAAATACCATTCACATCCTGTAAAAAAGTTAAGGATGATTCCATTACTTGTTTTGGCATATTTTATGTTAGTAGTAACTAAAAGGTGCTTTTGTGAAAAATATTACAATAAAATCATTGCAAGAAAATAAAGAAAAGAAAAAAGGCATTAATATATTCTGTACGAACTAATGAACGAATGTTTTGAAAGAGGTTCTCTGTCAATAATGAAAGAAAGGAAAATAGTGACTGAAATATTTATCGAGATATTTAATATCTAATACAGAAACGTAGCCACGGTATCTCAATGAATTGTTTGTGGTATTTAAGCAGCGGTCTCACTTTGTACACAAGGTAAACAAAATGAATTCAGTACAATAATTCGACTTCATTAAGCAACTAATTATGTATGTACAGATATAAAATAATTCAGAAATTTGATAACAATTATTTGAATGCACCACGAAAATTAATACAAGAGTTGGATACGACGTTTAACTAAACTACTTTCAGATAATTTGCCGGGTCCGGGTATTCTTCTGGTTATCAGGCGGTCAATTCTGCTCTCTTTTTGGTTATGGCAAGTATCAGAGGAAATCCATATTATATAATAATTTCCTTGTGGTGATAATTAGGACTACCTGCTCTTGTCAGTGTGATTGTTATGTCGCTATTCCGCATTTCCTAAACTTGTCCGCGTCAAGAAAGAGTTCAGGATACCCCCCAACCCCATGTTATATGAATTGGACAATACCTACCGTCAAAACAAACAGGTCAATATCAACGTTTTGATGAGGTAACATATCATTGGCATCCCACTCAACTGTTCTCTGAAGTCCTCTCTTCCAGTTACCAGGTATTTTTCTTATAACCTTCGGTAACGTCCTCGCCAGATTTGCTTTATTGGGAAAAGATAAGAAATAAAAAGAATTTATAAGTGAAGAGGTTACAATATAATCATATCCCGTGTGTTGTTAATAAATTCAAGTATTTCCTAACATTCAACATGCTTGCAAACCGTATTGAACATCATTGCATTTGTGATATATGCTTACACACTTGATTTGGTAAATAATACGTCAAAAAGGATTGTCTCCATGTTCCTCTTTCATATATTTTACTGAGCGAAAAACGACTCGCCATTAAACTAGTCACACATGGTTAAGTTGTTTAATGCTTGAAATCGCCAATACGGCAGTCGGTACAGCGATACAGGGATCTTATTGAACACCATCATGTCCAAGTCAAGTGTTAGATAGTATTCTGGACCAAGGTCATGAACAGTGACACCTCTAACCCTTTTTTTCAAATTTAAAACTAGCTGATGACATTTCCATCGAACATTGCCTTTTCACCGAACTCGAGAGGTTACCATGTAAAATCTGAGACGGGTTTGGTATGCTAACAGGGACCGCCGACCTCTTCCGGACACCTGGTGCCATCCCGTTTGTGATTCGCAATTGTCCTTTATGTTGACACTATCTGTATATCTAATTTGGCGTATTCTTACGGACATGGAGTTTCCATTATCCATTGTTACTTCCTCTTTTTAAACGTAATTACATTTGTATACTTTAAATCCTAATTTTTTCGCGGCACTTTATTTTCGCTAAACACAAGTTCTAAAATTATTCGCGAGATGATATTTTCGCAGTTTCGACTTCCCCTGTCTTCAAACTATTATCCTACTTATTTACGCGATAATTTTATTTTCGCGAGGTAGAGCTCTTGCGAAATTACGCGGAAATAAAATTCTCGCGAATAAAACCGAATATTTATTAATAAAACGTTTTCATTCAATCATTCCCTTTCACTTATTTCGACAAAAAATTAACAACATTATGAAATGTTACTTAATAGGGCATAAGCTGTGTTTGCCAAAAAATATTTTAATTTTTTTTCTACTTTCCCTACTTGAAGATGATGTACAATAACAAAGAAGTGCTATAAACAGGCATAAACATCGTATATTCGTATATATTATCCTAAATATTATGTAAAAACAAGATGAGGTCCAGTGTGGTACTTCATATATACAAATAGTAGGGTTGAGCTAATTAATTGCAAGTGAACAAGTGCCACACCTGGGTTTCTAAAGCAATTTTCAGAAAATATATAGCAATTTAAGAATTTTTTGTTATTGTCTATCAGTCTAAATAGTAATAACGGGAAATATTCTGATAAAAACATAGGTAATGCCCCTTTGATATTTTTAATATTTGACTAACCTGGATTTATTATTCCTGTGAATGTCGCATGGAATCCTTTAGTTGATGTGATGCTGACTTCAACAGTTACGTCATTAGTTGTATAAAACATGGGTGTGATACAAGAAAAACGATAGTCGTTTATTCTCTTGCACAATCTGTCGTCTTGCCCATTAAAACTGATTGTGATGACCGCTTCTTCAGGTAAACATGGACCTCCGATTGTCAAATTTTGTCCTCCCAACATCGACAAATCATACTGTGGTACTATGGTTAGGAAACCTACAAATAGAGTAGATGTATAGGTAACAATAGTTGTTGTAGTATAAAATGTAATGGATATCTTTTATCTTTTTTCCGTTATTCCTCAAACTGAGGTTCAAAGTTAATAAGTGTAATATTGACCTCACGCGCATGATAACATAAACTACGAGGTAAACATAAACATAAAATTATAGACAACATAGTGTTAACAGTAACTCTGTATACAAAAGTGAATAGAAGTAAAATGAAGAAGTTCAAATTGATAATCGAAACTCAAGTCCATTAGAACAAGACAAATTGTTCCTGTATATGAATTGTAAACACCAAGAGTGCCAACCCTACTTCTGTATATAAATTGTATATTACCTTTAATTGCTATATAATCGCCTTGTAATTGTATATAAATTGTAAACACCGAAAGTGTCACCCCTACTTTTGTATATAAATTGTATATTACCTTTAACTGCTATATACTCCCCTTGTGATTGTATATAAATTGTATATTGCCTTTAATTGCTATATACTCGCCTTGTGATTGTATATAAATTGTAAACCATAGAATGCCGCCCCTACTTCTGTATAAAATTTGCTATATACCCGCCTTGTTCCTGTATGTTAACTGCGCACCCCTTGCAATTTGTATTTTACTTTGCTGTCTGTTGTATATTGTATATCAACCAGAGTGCTACACCAGTTCTTGTATACAATTTGTATATTACCTTGAGTGCCACCCTTGTTTCTGTGAATGAATTACATATTACCTCCAATGTTACATCCACCTTGTTCTACTGTTTCGGTGTCAGTCCTAAATGCAAACTTCCCGGGGATATTTACATTAGAAAACCTGTTGATATTAATTATGTCCGGAGTTCGGGACACATTGACAGCATAGAAATTCACACCATCTCCAGCATCAAAACCGACCTTCAATGTTAAGATTGCATCGATTTACAAAAAGGATTAAATGGAAATAAAATAATTAAACAGATATTACAGGAATTAACAGAAGTATTTACAATTTATAACTCTGAATCAATTTAGAATATATAAGTGGGTACTATTTGACAATATATCACATTATAGAAATTTTAATCAAGATACAAATAACGACATCTACATACATGTAACAAAAATAACACAGTACCTCAAATTAATATATATATATATATATATATATATATATATATATATATATATATATATATATATATATATATATATATATATATATTATCTGTAAGTCTCGGGTTTGGATACTCACACCAATTTTATGCATATTATAAACATAATACCAAAGTTATAATGCTCAAGACGATATCGTTTCTGTCAATTAGAATTCGTCAGTTGAGCTCCAATTTGAAAAGTATGTGTATTCTCTAAAGATAAAGTGGTATCATACAAGGCCAAATAATATCTCTAAACGTGTAGCCGAAATCTGTCTAAGAGTAACCACTGTAAAAAAAATGACCATCTTAGCTTTAGAAAATTTTCGAATTTAAATGGTGTTAACATATGCAGTTCTACAGATTACCTGTTTCTGCCCATGTTTTTTAAAGTCCGGTCAATATGTTTCAACTTATATTAATATGTCACTAGCTGCAGGTAAACGTGCTAAACTGTGTTGTGTGTAAGACACTGATGTCAATGCATTAACGAGTCTTGAATGTATGATCGACAGAAGAAGATCCATTTATCCTGGCGCCTGACCCCACAGTTGCATTGTCGACTATATGAGTTTGTTCAATGTCCCCTGTGTCTTACATTGACTCATGGACCTCCTACAGATTTACACTTTGTTTTGTGTCTAACAGTATGTTTTGTGTGCAATAAGTATAGATGTAAATATCCACCAAATGATTCCTAGACTGAACAGAATGTAAATGTTACAGTGCTTTTGTGCTTGAATTGAATCTATATTGTCCGAAGGAAACGACTGTAAACAAGGTAAAAATAACATGATGACAGATAATCTAAAAAGTAACCACACTGAACATTAAAAATGTTCAAAGAGGTTTAGGCAAATAAATTCATTTCTGGTGTCCAAAATAGTATGACGTCTGTACGGTTAAAATTAAAATTGATTGTTAACATGTTCAGATTGTATACATAAATACACATGTATATCTTTTTTTCTAATTTTCAATGCTACATACTTTTATAGTAACATACCTGTGCAGGTGTTCCCCCCAATCCAGTAATACCATTTCCTCCGCTAGCAGTTCCGGTCGTCCACTCAATCTTATCATAATTAAAGATCGTGAATGAATGTTGACCATTCGTCACAAGTATTACTTGAAAAGTATTTCGCTGAAATGAAACCGATTTTTCATTGTAATTATCTACATTTAAATCAATCACAATACCCGTTAGCATGAATTATATCGTACCAAAGACGTTGACAGTTAAATTTACAATTGTTCATATTATTATCAATTAACTTATCTTCATGTTAATAGAGTAAATGATTATGATCTGTTATGATCTGGAAATTACTTTTCATTGTCCTTTATGGTAGTCCATAAATAGATACCTAGACCATCTGTTATTAACATTTACAGACAATTGGACATTGCTATCTTGTTGAAGTTATTTCCCTTTATCTTGACGGCATGAAATACCTTATTACAACCTCCGCCGCTACATCCAAAGAATGCCACATTATCCCATGTCGCTATAAACATCCAGGCAGCATGAAACCGAGGCTGTGACGTAAAGTACTCTCGGACTTCATCTGATGCTTGACGTAAGAGATCCTCATTTGTTGTTTCCCTGTACCAAACATTGCCTCCGTTTCTTATGTCAACATCTGCCCAGAATGGTGCTACAATTCTACGATTGCTTAGCAGAGGAAATGGATTCGGTGTAAACTGACTGAGAACTCCAAGGAATGAAATAGCTCCATTTGTATTTACCTTATATATATGAAGGGAATATATAAAACATGACGAGAAAATATAAATAAAAAAATCCATATGCTTAACTGATCAATCCATTAGTAAGATAATTTAAAAATGTTATATCAAATAGGAGAACATCTAATATTACAACGGGAAAACTTCGATAATTCTTTATATGCATACATCACGCCGGCGTGATAGGGAGCCAATTTATCACATTTGTCCGAAATTTAAAGAGGATACTGAAAGTAAGTTTCCTTCAGCCTGTAACACGTACTGTCATTAAAATAACTGTACATCCTTAGAACACACCAATATAAATGAAACACTTCTTTAGCAAATGTATCTATACATTGTACCAAATTTTGTAAATAAACCCAATTTCTTATGAAATGCATTACACATAATCATAATATAATTATATGTATATTCAAAACTGAGAACTGCTATTCAACTACAAATTTGAATTTCAACATTTTTCTAATAATTTTGGAACAATCGTTGCAATCAAAATTGTCATTTACATGAACCAATATTCTGTAGGAAATGTAAAGATATCCAGAATGTTAGCAGTGAACTTGATTAAAACCAGTTTTCGTTTATGCAGAAACATTCTAAATTGCTTTAACCGAAATTCAAAGTATTTTCTGAGAAAATATTTGACTAGTAAGAATTATGCATCCCAATATGTCTTAGTCCCTTTTCTGTTCCAACATTCGGATTAATAAAAGATTGAAAAATATGAGTCTCTTCTACGTTAGCCCAACTATAGAAATGTTCGCATGTTAGATTATCAAAAATTGCACAACATAGGAGCTTGTTTTGTGCGGTTTGGAATATTTACTCCTATCATTAAATTTTAAGAATGAATAAGTTTAATGTTTTTACAATGACGGAATACCAAACTACTGCAAATATCATTATTATTATTCTGATTTCTAATTATTATTATTATTATTATTATTATTAATATTATTATTATTATTATTATTATTATTAACATTATTATTAGCATTATTATCATTAGCATTATTCTTAAAATTACAAATTACTCACAATTAGTTCTCTATGCTGATGGTTGAAAAATGGAAACATGCTATTTATCGAGATCATCGGAGAACTGCCATCATCATTTAAATCTAATTTCGCGTCTTCCACCTGTTGTCCGAACGGATAAAATTCCGAGAGAGTAACGCCCAAAGTTTTCTCTAGGATGCATAATATAAGTATTATATTTAGTATCATGTTGCCTCGGGAGGTAATGTATACTCAAGTTATTTCTCACTTTTATTTATACCATTACTGGTTTCAAAGTTCCTTATGCCAAAATAATCATTGGATATAGAAATTTTACGTCACTGATGAAACAGGAACATTTGGATATTTATCGACCAATGACAGTTCGTATTTATATCTACACAAAACATTGACATAATTTATCTCTATATTTTATATACGATCTAGACTACATAAGACACAATTAATATTTAAGCCAGAGAACACAATTTGCAAAAACAACCTGATTTTATATAGTCCATCTTCATGTACTGTAATAAAGACCAATGCAGTCAGTATTTCTGCCCAAGACACATTCCTGTCATGATATTTTAGAAGATAAATCATAATAATAGAAGATAAATCATAAATCGCTTAATCGTTTAGTGATGCATTTAGGGGCAATGAGAATCCACTTTGATGAATGTTAAAAGTTACGTGTTTATTAATAATTTAGAAAGTTTAGTAATTGTAAATAGTTTTCTGTTAATTGCATGACTTCGTTCAGAATAAAAAAGTTGTAATAAACAATATTTGGTCATCTAAACATATGGTGCTGATTGTATCCCCATTTTATAGCAGAAACTTTAAAATTATGTTATATCACAGCTAATGATATATATTTTGGTAAGGTGATTGATTCGATCATTGTGAGAACATTTTCACAGAAATTGAGATAAATGATACCAAATTTGGATGGTATTTAGGCGTTCAAATACTTTGTAACCGGGTATAATGTATTGATAAATATACGTGCTAGTTTTAGATTCCTGTACTCGGCTACCCAATTATATACACTTCACACAATATTTATAGACTACGTTGAGTGACACCTTTCAGTAATACAATCCAGTGGAAATTTAACGCACACCAGTTGGATTACACCAATCACGTTAACTAAAAGGCTTATATAATGAATGACGGAGACATCGAGTTAAACATGAAAAGAAAGGCAAAAAATTCAAACTCGGAACACGAAGTTAGCTTTGATGGTGACTGTGAAAAAAACTCAATACAAAAGTAAACAAGAGAAGAAAAAACCAAAGAAGGGTAATACATATGCACACCAAAGTTCTTTAGACAATCAGAAATATGGAAAAAGAAATGTCATATATAGCTTCTATGTTAGAAGAAGTGAAAAATAACATGGTAAAAAAGAAGATTTAGATGCTAAACTTAAACAATTGACACACACTATAACAGTCTTAAAAATGACATAGAAACAAAAATATAGAATATTAGAACTGGAAATTGAAAATGACAAACTTAAACAAAAAGTATCACACTTGGAGGAAACAGTTTTGACTTTCGATGATATGTATAATAACCTTGAACAACAAGGCAGGAAAAATAGTATCAGAATCTTTGGTCTTCCTGATAGCAATACTAATGAAGCTGTTGAAGAATGTGTTACAAAAGTTGTTGATCTCTTAAACAATAAAATAGACATGAGAGTATCGAATTCGGATATCGACATTGCTCACAGGATGGGGCCTTACTCAGTCAAGAAACCTAGATCCACCATAGTGAAATTCACTCACCACCGTACAAAAATGAGCGTTATACAACACAGAAAAAAATTAAAAGAAAGCGGGATCGTCATCGTGGAAGATTTAACTCAACAAAACAAGGAACTGCTAGACAGGGTCAATTCTCGTCACTGTGTGCAAAAACGTTGGAGTCTTGATGGTAAAATTTATGCACTGTTACGTAATGGTAAAAAGAAAAAAATCTCCAGTATTACACCACTGAACGAAACAAGTTTACTCGCAGAATGAAACAACTAGACTGAGCAAATGACTGTATTTATTTGACTCTTCTATCTACTATATGTATAATCTCATCTGTAATACTCATACCTGATACATGAGTTACACATATTGTGAATTGGCTATGCCAAGATTATAAAGACTATACATTTCTCTTGAACTATATATAATCATAACTTTTACACTAGAAATGTGATGAAATCACAATATCAGAAATTCAGTGTTACGATAACAAATATATTATCCTATCCGGAACAGTCCGTTACCGTTCATTAATTTCTAATTACATGTACAGCTGTTGTTTACATCCGTTTTGTGACATAACCATATTCTGTCCACATTGAGATTCCGTGCACATGTGAGTCAAGCTATTAAACTATTTAGACATACTTTGCTTACATACATTACATAATATATAGTGTGTTATGTGTTATTTTGTCATTTATTTGTGTTGCAATATAATATATCAAGCATGTGTTAAAATATTAGTATAACTATAATGTAGCTTGGTGTAATCATGTTTATTGAAGGCATTAGCACATGGTAATTTCATATGTGAACAGCTAAATAAGTTTCGAATATATGTGTTATGTGCTACAATGTATGGTATCACTATTTGTCTGTTTTGACATTTGTTTGTGTTGCAAAAGAAATTATCAAGTAAGTGTCAAGTATGAATATAATTATAGTGTAGTTTGCAGTATTCAGATCAATAGACATTCACTGTTTGTATGAATATCTCATTTGCAAACACCTGTATAAGTTGTGATCATATGTGCTATATGCTACCATATATAGTACCACTATGTGTCTATATTGACTTTTGTTTTGGGTGCAATAGAAAATATACCAAGTATGTGTTAAATATGATTTTTCTACAATGTAATGTATTTGGACATATGGAATACATGGTTTTTTGATTCTCAGATATCATTATGATCTATATGAGCTTTTGATATGGAATTAGTATGTGCATTTATAAAATATTGTTTGTGTTTCAAATATATATTAACCCTGTGTATATTTAGCTTGCCTCTCCGATATACAGAAGAATTATTATTGTCACTGCTTATTCGTTGGCGTCGTCCTTTTTCTGTGTTATTAAACTTTTTGTTTCGGTCCATTGTGGGCAAAGTACTGCGGATAAAGCCATGAAATTTCACATCCTCATTTTGTTGGGTCATTGCTCAACAATGCAGTGGTTTACTGTTAATGTGCTCTAATTTAAGTCCAAATTTCCAGCATCATGGACTTCGACGTTTGCTAAAAAATAGTACTGTGTTGGGCTTTTTGTTTCAGTCCATTGTGCGCAAAGTACTGCAGCTACAGCCATGAAACTTCAAACCCACTTTGTCTAGGGTCATTACTCAACAATGCATGGTTTACTGTTAATGTGTTCTAATTTAAATCCAAACTGCCAGCTTCCTGGACTTGGTCATTTATTAATGAATAGTACTGTGCTAAGCTTTTTGTTTCAGTCGATTGACTCAAATTTCCAGCTTCCTGGACTTAGTTTTTTACCAATGGTATAGAATAATTCCAAATATTATGCACACAGTAGATGGTAATATAATTGAGATGCCAGTTAAATACAATCATACAACATTGATTCCTGTTATACACTTGATTCTATTAAGAATTGTTTTTGTTCCATTTTGGTTTATATCATGTTTGTTTTCATTTTCATTTTTTATTCTCATTCTATCTATTCTCACTTCTCTTCCGAACTCAAATTCTCATTGCTTCTCTCTCAACACATACAATGATGCAGTTAACAATAATAATACAGATTCCTTATATAGTGATATATGTCTGATATTAAAATAATTTCAGTAAATTGTCAAGGATTAAGTGACAAGAAAAAACGTTTAGATGTATTTAGTTATCTAAATAACCAAAATTGTAATATTTATTGTATACAGGACACTCACTTCACTAAAGAGAAAGAAAATGATAAAAGAACAACAAGCTGGAGTATTGAATGCTATTTACCATCGTATAAATATAATTCTAGAGGAGTTGCAATTTTGTTTATAAATAATTTTGAATATAAGATATTAAATCATACTAATGATGACGAAGGTAACTTTCTAGCTCTTGATATGATTATGGATAACAATAAACTTACACTTATAACCTTGTATGGTCCAAGTCAAGATTGCCCTCAATTTTACAATAAGATATGTGACACTTTAGATAATCTTAAAAATGACCCCTGCATTATATGCGGAGATTTTAACTAAGTTATTAATCCAGAGCTAGACTATAATAATTACACTAACATCAATAACCCTAATGCAATAGATAAAATTAAACAATATATATTATAGATAGACAATTGATTGATTCATTCAGATAACTAAATCCTGAAACAAAACGATACACATGGCACATGAAAAATCCTTTTAGACAATCTAGAATTGACCTAATGCTCATATCTGAAAGTCTCCTACCAAATTTACAAAAGTTTTACATAAATCCTAGTTATAGATCAGACCATTCATCATCTGGAATAAAAATTAAACTTAATAACTTCTCTAAAGGTAAAGGACTGGAAATTAAATAATTCCCTTCTATCTGATACTAAATATATAAACTTGGTTTATTAAATTATTGATAAAACTAATTATGAATATGCAATACCCGTATATAACATCAATAATATCAACCAAATAAATAATACTGAAATTCAGTTTGAAATAAATGATCAGCTTTTCTTGGAAACACTTTTAGTGAATATTTGTGGGAAAACTATATCCTATTCTGCTTACAAAATGTAATCCACTGATATTGAAGAAAATAAACTAATTAAAAATATTATAGAACTTGAAAAGAATGTTATGCTCAAAACGTATACCTATTTGAACAGAAAAAAATAAATCTTAAATCGATAGCATTTTACTTAATATAAACACAGACGGGAAATTAGCAACTAAGCTATACGATAAACGCGACGATTTCGGCTTTCCCATCGTAAATTTTCCACATTTAAGTAGTAATATCCCTCAGTCACCCGCATATGGAGTTTATATTTCACAAATGATCAGATATGCCAGGGCGTGTACAATATATGAAGATTTCATATACAGAGGTAAACTAATCACTGACAAATTATTGACACAGGGATATCGAAAACCGCGTTTAATGTCAACGTTCCGCAAATTTTATGGTCGGTATAATAGTCTTGTTTGCGACTACTCTGTTTCACTAAGTTAAATGTTGAGTTGCCTTTTCGTTGGCGGTTGTTGAGACGTCTGTACCAATTGTGACGAGGATACACTCCTCACTTGTTTCATTGGACTTGACTGTGGACTCACGGCGGGTGTGACCGGTCGACAGGGGATGCTTACTCCTCCATGGCACCTGATCCCACCTCTTGGTTTCCAGAGGTCCGTGTTTGTCCATTTTTACCGGATTGTATCTATGTCCTGGACATTCTATTGATTTATACTTTGGTATCTGAAATTTTTATACGGTAAAATTATATAAATCGAAATCCAAAGGGATAGTTGATGGTGAGAAAACTACAAAATATTTTGTCGCCTTGAATCATTTAATTATTCTAGTAAGATTATCCCTAAAATTATAAAAGATAATGAAGATACAATAAATGAGCAGAAAGTTATTTTAAACGAAGTTGAACTGTATTATAAAACCCTTTACTTAGAAAATAAGAATTTTTCAAAAATAAATATTGATGAACATGTACCTAACTTATTAACGAAGAATCTTTATTATTAGAAGGACCAATAACATACTCTGAGGCATCAGAGACTCTAAATAATATGAAAAAATATAAAATCCCAGAGTCTGATGGATTTACAGCTGAATGTTTTAAATGTTTTTGAAATAATATAGGATATTTTATTGTTAGGTCTATCAACTATGCATATTTAAGTAATGAATTGTCTATAACTCAAAAACATGGTATAATAATATATTTACCTAAAGGTGACAAACCTAGACAATATCTTAAAAACTGGAGACCATTAACCCTTTTAAATACTATATACAAAATAGCCTCTGGATGTATATCTGCTAGAATAAAAAACACTATATAAAATAATTAACAATGACCAAACTGGGTTTATCAGTGGTAGATACATTGGGGAAAACACTCGCCTGATATATGACGTTATACAATATGCAGAAGACTATAATTTACCTGGATTATTATAACTAATCGATTTTGAAAAAGGTTTCGATACTGTGTCTTGGGATTTTATATTTCAAACACTTAAATATTTTAATTTTGGACCATCAATTCAAAGGTTGATACATATTTTGCAAAACAACATATTGATTTTCCAATATTAACTAAAGTGGTCTTCTATCTAAAAATGTAAACAAATAAAGAGGCTGTCGCCAGGGGGACCCCATAGCATCACAAATATTTATTTTATGTGCAGAAGAACTGGCAATAAAAATTAGAAATAATAATCTAATAAAAGGAATAAATATAGATGAAAATAAAATAAAAATATCACAATTTGCTGACGACAAAACACTAATATTAGATGGTTCAGAACAATCACTGTCTCAATCGATAAAAGAAATAATAGATTTTGGTAACATTTCTGGATTAAAGCTCAACTTTTCTAAAACACAAATCACATTGATAGGGTCAAAAAAATATAGCGAAGAATCATTATGTCCTGAGTTTAATTTACAATGGGGTATAGATAAATTCAGTCTTCTAATAATTGATTTCGATGTAAATCTTCATAAAATAACTACAAGTAATTTTGATAAAAAAAAATAGTAAAACTCAAATCATGAATTAAATCATGGAAAAGAAGAAATCTAACACCCTTAGGAAGAATTACGGTATTTAAAACCCTTAATATATCTAAACTTAAACATTTGTTTTTAGCTTTACCTAACCCAGATGTAGGCACTATCAAAGAGTTAAATACCCTAATCTACGATTTTATATGGAATGGACCCACAAACAAAATAAAAAAAGATACAGCTATACAAAACTATGATAATGGGGGGTTAAAAATATAAGATACAAATTTATTCATGATAGCTTTAAAATCTACAGGATCATTTGTTCTCCTGTTCTCACTAGGTAAAGTATGCATAGCCATTTTTTCACTTCAATTTATTGTATCACTGGTGTCAGAGTTTGCTATCCTAAAATAATCATTGGATACAAATATATCACGTCACAGATAAAACAGGAACATTTTATTATTCATCAGCCAATTGAAGTTCGTATTTATATGTATGTAAAAATAACAGAAACAGTTTATCTTAATACATTATATTCAATCTGCACTATATAATACACAATTAATAAATATTGTAGGACAGAGAACCTTAATTGCGAAAACAACCTGCATTTTATAGCTTATCTTTTTGTGTTGCAATTAAGACCAATTTTGGGCAGTACTTGTGTCGAAGACACCATTCTTGCCAAGATTTTTTTGTGGATAGTTTGTTAATTAAGTAATGCGTCCAGAGACAAAGAGAGGCAAATTTATAAACAAGAGAATATGAGTTCATAATACAAAGATGGGGCAAATTTTAATTTTGTACAATACTTGTCCAAGTTACAGTTTAAATTCTGTGTGTTTTACCTTAATATCATAAAAAATTAGTTGAGCTTGAGTACTTGGTAAATTTGGTGACTTCGGGCCCTGACCTCCAAAGTAAAGCATGCCCAAGTTATTTCTCACTTTAATTTATTTCATTACTGGTGTCACAGTTCGTTATGCCAAAACAGTCACCGGATTTAAATATGTTAGGTCATAAATAAAACAGGAAAAGTTTATTATCTATCGACCAATAAGCAAACCATTAAAGGCACATAACCGGCTGATACTGAACTACATGAAATATCGTATACAGTTCTCCCATTCACACATTATATATTTAAACAAACAATTATATAAAAAACGATTATCTTCATGCATTAAACTGAATCTAGACTACATAATACATAATTGAATACTGTAAGAACATTTGATGTTTTATACAGTTTATCTTCATGTGTTACAATTAAAACCGATGTGATTAGTACTTCTGTCCACGACACAACTTTTGTCATGATCTTTAGGACGCTAAAACCACAAATCGTTTTATATTAATGCGTTTAGAGGCAATGAGAAGCTAATCCATAATAAAGTAAATGGAAGTTTATATTATAAAGTTGTGAGAAGTTTTAGTTTTGTGCAGTACTGTGTACTTTAAGAGTTACGTGTTGATTAAGGAATGCTTCAAAGAATTTGCTAATTGTAAATACTAAATATTAGTTTCACGACTTCGCCTAGAATAAAAAGAGAAACAATAAACAATATTTGGCCATTTTAAACATTTCTTGTATATCGTCACCATTTTACATATTTTATATGGCACGCCAAAGTCACATAAATGAGTGAAACCTCGTTTTTCTCTGTAAAACCTTGTTTTTCGCCAGTTAAACCAAGTTTATCTCAGTAACACCCATCAACTGGAGGAAAACTAGGTTTAAATGAAAAAAAAACGTACGGCACCAAAATCCCCAAAATAAGTTTGTATATAAACAATCATGTGGAAAAAGTGAACCACTGAAAAGATATTGACGATAGTTAACCAAGGTTGTGGTTTTCAACTACATCGATTCAGGGGTGGACCATCTTTTTTTAATATTGCCATCAATGACTAACGAATAAATTGAAATGTCATTGAATCTGCATTATTTGCATGGATGTATGATTCAGTTTGTTTTTTTCATTGAAACAGGAAAATCAAATTAAGTTTGTTTTAGAAATTTATTAAGACTTTTTGAATTATTTCTATAATTTCCTCTCCTTATTAATCGAGACGAACGGATAACTTTCTTCATCATAATTCTACGGCTATTGCTCGTCTCTCATCTGTTGTCCAGAAGTATAGAATACCCCAAAGTATTCCCTGGGATGCTTATTGTTAAAATTACATATAGCATCAATTTTTAAACTGATTTCTCGAAGTAAAGTATGTCCATGTTATTTCTTACTGATGTAGGAGTTCGTTATGCCAACATAATCACTGAATATAAATATACTACGTCATTGATAAAACAGGAACATTTGATTATGTATCAGCCAATGGGAGATCGTATTTATATCTATGTCAAGTAAGTAACAGAAATAATGTATCTAAATACATTATAGTCAATCTACGCTAAATTTACATGATTAAAATTGTTGGACAGAGACATTTAATTGCTGAAACAACCTGTTTTATATAATTTATATTTTTGTATTGTAATTAAGACCAGTGTGCCCAAGACACAATTCTTGTCAAGATATTTCGGAAGATAGAATCATAAATCAATCGTTTAATCACTTAGTAATGCGTAATAAATCAATAGAAGTTTATATTATAAAGTCGGAACAAGTTTTAGTTTTGTGCATGTATGTTATGAGTTAGGTGTTGATTAAGGAATACTTCAAAAAAGTTTAGTAATTGTAAATATTAAACTGTTAATTGCATGACATTTGTTGTAGATATTGTCCCCACTTTACTGCAGTAACTCTGAACACCATGACAATATACATGTATATGGCACGCCAAAATAACATAAATCAGTGAAACCTAATTTCCGTAGTTAAATCTAGTTAAACCAGGTTTGTCTCAGTAACCCACATCTACTGGAGGAAAACTAGGTTTAACATTTTGCAGTATGTGGTTAATAAAACATTATATTTACGGAAAATTACACATGTATGTGCATTTCAGCAACATCTACTCAACTTCAAGATTGATATTTCCAAATCACACTTTTATTCGTATATTTTTGCTTTTTAAATTGACGAAAATAAAGTAACATTCGCTGACAAATATAGGTCTACAAGTCTTGTTGAAATATATGCTATTAAAAGTCAGTTCGGCGTCCTTTGTGAGTTTTAAGATATTATAAATTTGCTTTAGAAAGTTACTTTTCAATTATTTTTAAACATTATACTCTTGTGACAGAATTGATATGCAAAGGAATTTTGGTCGAGTTTCCCTTACTGTGTATTGGAAAGATCTGGTTGTGAAGTTGGACGTAGAACTTGCGTCATTCCTCATTTACGTGGTATTAACTGACGACAAACTCACGGCAGTCTTTGAAGTTGAGAAAATGTTTTACATGCACACGTACTGACCTGGAGATTTAAAGCTACTGATGGGAACTATAGTGTAAGTGTACAATACTACCTTGTCGCACAGAAATTTAATATCGATGAAACGATGTTTATAAGCACAAGGTTTTATAATCATATATAATCATATTATATATATATATATATATATATATATATATATATATATATATATATAAATATATATATATATATATATATATATATATATATATATATGTGTGCGTGTGTGTTTGTGTGTTTGCACGTGCGTGTATTTTTTGTATATGTATATGTATATGTATATGTATGTGTATGTTTATGTATATGTATTTCAGTAATGTTACACACCTCTACCTAATATGTAGTCATAATATTGTGCATGCACGATCACTATGATATAACATAATATGTAATTAATGTAATATGGTGATCACAGAGTTCTTCAACACAATAAATCCTTATTGTATTGAAGACAATAAAAAAAGAAACTTTAATCGTCATGACAATATATACACATTTTTTGACAAAATAAAACTGAAAGATTTTGACGATAATTTACTGATCGACTCCTATTTTTAAAAATATTCTCATCCAGAACTACTACTTGCATGGAAAAAACAATTGCATCTCAATGTCCTACATGGATGTGACAGATTCCACGAGTGCTAGTGTTACATGGACGGAATATGCCCCACTGAAATAATTCAGCCCATACCAATGTTATGCAAATGTTATATAAAATAAAGAGGAAGTTTATTGCTAATTTTAAACTTTTACTATTTTTTGTTCTGTTGGACGCAAAATTTCAATGATTATTTCCAATATCGATGCTTGCGATCAATGTCCCTTCAGCCATGAAATCAGCATCTTCTTTAGACGCCATTTGCAAAGAGCATACAGCAATTTAGGTAGATATACGCGGATGTAGTAAAACCTCAGTTAATTTACATTCCTAGTGATACGGGTTATGGAGGCGGAGAGTATTATGTAACATCAGCAATAAAAAAAAACGCCAGGTCAAATATCAACTTCTGACATACTTGACTTTAGCTATTTCAGAACTGCAAACGTATACTGCTTATGTCACACTTATATCCCCAGTATCAAGGTCTTCAAATAAAGGTCAAGGTCACAACTCAGAAATGCTAAAAATCTATAGAACTTTTATAATAGGTCAGCATTGAAGATTTGTAGGAAATGTTCTGCAGAATATTTGTGTGAATTTTTAAGGTCATAGTACCAAATGTCGAGGCCATAGTTCAGTTTGAAAATTTCATTTCTGTATAGTTCAAAATCTATAAATTTCTCTTCAAAAATTGGTTCTTTGTGTCAAGTGTATAGCTTTGTTTTTTCATTAATCTTTTAATTAATTTTTTTTTTTCTAAGTGATGCCATTACTAGTCATTCATTTGCTGTTTGATTTGATAAAACTGAGAATTTTGAAATATTTGAGAGAGGAACTCCCAATGTATTCTTTAAGATGCATTATATCAATATAATAATCGAGCCAATGGCTACGAAAAGGGTTGCTGAGACATTACGAATGAAATGCGAGAAAAAAAGAACCGTTTGATCTAATATTTCGAGTTTTGTAGATTTTTTGGGCCGGAAAAGCAGTTGCTCTCGCCTCTACTCATTTAAATATCATATAAATACAGGATCATGTGTTCTCTCGTTCTCACTAGGTAAAGTATACCCAGCCTATTTCTCATCTTAATGCATTGTATTACTGGTGTCAGAGTTTGCTATCCTAAAATAATCACTGGATACAAATATATCACGTCACAGATAAAACAGGAACATTTCATTATTCATCAACCATTTGGAGTTCGTATTTATATGTATGTAAAAATAACAGAAACAGTTTATCTTAATACATTATATTCAATCTGCACTATATAATACACAATTAATAAATATTGTAAGACAGAGGATCTTAATTGCGAAAACAACCTGCATTGTATAGCTTATCTTTTTGTGTTGTAATTAAGACCAATTTTGGACAGTACTTGTGTCGAAGACACCATTCTTGCCAAGACTTTTTGTAGATAGTATGTTAATTAGGTAATGCGTCCAGAGACAAAGAGAGGCAAGAGAATTTGAGTTCATTATACAAAGATGGGGCAAGTTTTAATTTTCTACAATACTTGTCCAAGTTACAGTTTAAACTTTGCGTGTTTTATATTAATATCATGAAAAGTTAGTTGAGCTTGAGTACTTGGTAAGTTTGGTGACCTTGGGCCCTGATCTCTAAAAGTAAAGCATACCCAAGTTATTTCTCACTTTAGTTTATTCCATTACTGGTGTCGCAATGTGGTCCCCGGATTTAAATATATTAGGTCGTAGATAAAACAGGAAACGTTTATAATATATCGACCAATAATAAAACATTAAAGGCCCATGACCGGCTAATATTGAGGTACATGAAATATCGTATAAAGTTCTCCGATTCACACATTATACAATTTTAAATAAATACTGATCAAAACTTGTGCACACATACATTGCAATTAGTCAGAAAATTATAAAAACAACGTGATACAAACAACCCTAATTAGCGATCGCACGTGTGCCGTTCAATGTTGGTAAAACATGAATATACGTCAAATTATAGGAAGTATTTCATCGAAAACTGCAATTATTCATTTTCCTTAATAAATATATTGTATTTCTATACATATACTTTTATCACTTTCAAGTTAAACAGATAAAAACAAAAGAATGTATTGGTATTCTCCGACCAGTGTGAAACTATAACAGAACAGAAGTGTTATATAAATAGCCTTGACAGATTCAGGTTGCTTCAGGGGACATTCAAAGAAGGATGGCAAATTATTAATTTGTTTTCAGCTTCATTTTCTTCATCAAAGCATTTCAACGCTCTTTTTATGTTCCTAAACGTACAGTACAATTTCTTTATCGATTCTATTTCTCATCTTTTTTCTGTTTTGTGTGTGGGTGTATGTGTGTGTATGGGTGTGTGTGTGTTTGTTGTTGTTTGTTTGCTTGCTACCTATATGGTAACGTGTTTACGTCTTTGTGGAATGTTGGTAAACACGGACCAATCTCAACTTTTATCCTCTTTGGCTAAGCAATGCCTACGGTTGACTGACTTGTAACTTAAACAATTGGAAGAGTCGTACCCATCATTTTACTAATCTGTACACAATAACTTAGGAATTATGGTTACGTCGATGACTTAGTTCTAATGCAATTAGACAAACTAACCGGTCTCGATCAATTCAATTCATTTCCACAGAAAGTTGTATGTCATTTCAATACCAAACGGCATTGTGTTAATTTATATATATATATATATATATATATATATAATATATATATATATAATATATATATATATATATAAGAAATATAAATATATAATATTAATCATATATAATATATATATATATATATATATATATATATATATATATATATATATATATATATATATATATATATATATATTATCATTATTACCTTGTTGGTAAATACATGTATACCTTGATAAATAATTCTACAGTCAAACAGGCGAAGGGCACGAGTGAGTTAATCGATAGGGACGAGTCAGCTAAAACATGGGTAGGAGTCAACCAATTCAATTAGGGACGAGTTGTGATGGATACGAGATGACAATAACCTATTTGTTGAACTTATTCATCGGAGGTTGGCTTGAATATTACGCAATTCCGTTTGTATTTATTGTCGTTACGAGTAAAAATAATTTTTTAATCTTTAATCTGAGATTCCGAAGCGTAATTAATGAGAGGATAATAACTTTATATAAACATTTTGCAAAGCATATTGCCATTTAAAAATAAATTAACAACCTTATTGAGCGTAAATCGCCGGTCATGGGCCTTTAACAGAAACAATTATATAAAAAAAAACGATTATCTTAATGCATTAAAGCCAATCTAAACTATATAATACATAATTGAATATTGTAAGAACTTTTGCTGTTGTATACAGTTTATATTCATGCGTTGCAATTAAAACCGATGTGATCAATATTTCTGTCCACGACAAAACTTTTGTCATGATCTTTAGGACGGTAAAAAATCGTTTATTAATGCGTTTAGAGGCAATGAGAAGCTAATTCATGATAAACTAACTGGAAGTTTATATTATAAAGTTGTGAAAAGTTTTAGTTTGGTGCAGTACTAATGTACTTTAAGAGTTACGTGTTGATTAAGGAATGCTTCAAAGAGTTTTGTAATTGTAAATACATACTATTAGTTTCATGACTAGAATAAAAAGAGAAACAATAAACAATATTTGGCCATTTTAAACATTTCTTGTATATTGTCACTATTTTACAACAAAAACTCTGCACACCATGACAATATGGCACACCAAAGTCACATAAATGAGTGAAACCTCGTTTTTCTCTGTTAATCCTTGTTTTTCGCCAGTTAAACCAAGTTTATCTCAGTAACCCACATTAACAGGAGGAAAACTAGGTTTAAATGAAAAAACGTACGGCACCAAAATCCCCAAAATAAGTTTGTATATAAACAATCATGTGGACAACGTTACCCACTGAAAAGATACTGACGATAGTTAACCAAGGTTGTGGTTTCAGCTACACTGATTCAGGGGTGGACCAACCATTTTTTAAGTATTGTCATCAAGGACTCCCGCATGAATTAAAATGTCATTGAATCTGCGTTATTTGCATGGATGTATGATTCAGTTTGGGTTTTTTTCATTAAAACAGGAAAAGCAAATTAGGCTCGTTTTAGAAATTTCTTCAGACTTTTTGAATTATTTCTATAATTTCCTCTCCTTATTAATCGAGACGAACGGATAACTTTCTTCATCATAATTCTGCGGTAATTGCTCGTCTCTCATCTGTTGTTCAGATGTATAGAATACCCCCAAGTATTACCTAGGATGCTAAGTGTTAAAATTACATATAGCATCATTGTTTCAACTGATTTCTCGAAGTAAAGTATGTCCATGTTATTTCTTACTTTAATTTATTTCATTACTGATGTAGGAGTTCGTTATGCCAACATAATCACTGGATATAAATATACTACTTTATTGATAAAACAGGAACATTTGATTTTTTTGTCAGCCAATGGGAGTTCGTATTTATATCTATGTCAAGTAAGTAACAGAAATAATGTATCTTAATGCATTATAGTCAATCTACACTAAATTTACATGATTAAAAATTGTTGGACAGAGACATTTAATTGCTGAAACAACCTGTTTTATATAGTTTATATTTCTGTATTGTAATTAAGACCAGTGTGCCCAAGACACAATTCTTGTCAAGATATTTCGGAAGATAGAATCATAAATCAAATCGTTTAATCACTTAGTAATGCGTAATATATCAATAGAAGTTTATATTGTAAAGTCGGAACAAGTTTTAGTTTTGTGCATGTATGTTAAGAGTTAGTTGATTAAGGAATACTTTAAAGAGTTCAAAGAGTAATTGTAAATATTAAACTGTTAACTGCATGACATTTGTTGTAGATATTGTCCCTATTGTAACCTGTATCCCGTTTATATTCGTAATTGTTCTTCATGTTGAGACCATTTGCACATCTAATTCGTCGTGTTATAATAGACTTGAGTTTTGATTATCGATTGGTACTTCTTCAGTTTTACTAAACACCATGGCAATATATATGTGATATATGACACGCCAAAATTGCATTAATGAGTGAAACCTAATTTTCCTTAGTTAAATTTAGTTGAACCAGGTTTTTCTCAGTAACCCACATTACGTTTGGCAAAACTGAAAGATTAAGAGATTAGAAGATAATTTACCATCCTTCTGGCTTTTAGCTAAATTAACTCGGGGTTTATTATCAATTTTTACTAGTTGATGTTCCATCAACTGAGTTACGTTATGGCAAAGTGTTTATTGGGAGCAAGTCAAAGCACATTTTGCAGTATGTGGTTAATAACACATTATATTGACGGAGAATTACACATGTATGTGCATTTCAGCAACATCTACTCAATTTCCAAAATTTCCAAATCACACTTTTATTCGTAGATCTTTGCTGTTTAAATTGACGAAAATAAAGTAACAATTCGCTGAAAAATATAGGTCTACAAGTCTTGTTGAAATATATGCTATTAAAAGTCAGTTCGGCGTCCTTTACGAGTTTTAATATATTATAAATTTGCTTTAGAAAGTTATTTTTCAATTATTTTTAAAATTATACTCTTGTGACAGAATTGATCTTAAAAGCGATTGAGCAGACTGTTTATTATTGCGCACTATTAATATGCAAATGAGTTTTGATCGAGTATTGGAAAGATCTGGTTGTGAAGTTGGATGTAGAATTTGCGTCATTCCTCATTCACGTGGTATTAACTGACGACAAACTTGCGGCAGTCTTTGAAGTTGAGAAAATGTTTTACATGCACACGTATTTACCTAGAGATTTAAAGCTACTAATGGGAAGTATTGTGAAAGGGTATAATACTGCCCTCTCGCACAGAAATTTAATATCGATGAAACTATGTATATAAGCACAAGGTTTTATAATCTTATCGCTAATTTATGTAGTTTATTGCATAAGGTATCAGTACTCACGTTAGGCGAAATGTCGCCTTTGATTTGTAATAAAATTAATTTGAAATATTTGTATAAATTCGACCTACAGGCAACTCACGTGTGATATAAATGGTAAAAAATGTGAAAAATTGTGATGTTTTACTGTCATTCTGGTTCTTATTTGAAATAAAATTTGGTGATTGTAGCAGGTTTTTTACCAATTTGGAAACTCTGGAAAAAACATGCATTTTCTCAGTAAAAAGGCTAATGTCATATTGTGAGAGTGAATTCACAATTTTCAACATGGCAGTGATACCCTTTATTGAAATTATCCTGCAATATATTTTTTAAATGTGTACACAATGTATTTTTAGCTCACCTGGACCGAAGGCCCAAGTGAGCTATTGCTATAGCCATATGTCTGGCGTCCGTCATCCGTCATCCGTCTGTTAACTTTTGCATTTAAACATCTTTTCAATAACCGTGTTCCAATTCTAACCATACCTTTCATATAGCATCCCCATGTGAAGCCATATTAAGTTTGTGAATGAAAAAGGGATTGGATCAAAAATGGGTCCTAAAAGGGGCCAAAAAAGACCAAAACGTGGTACATCTTAAAAACGCTTCTCATAAACCAATGATAAGATGAGTTTTAAATTTTGTATGCATGATTGTAAAGTCATTATCTACAAAGTTTGCGAACAAAAATTAAATCTGGCCGAGCCACTAGAGGGCGCTTCAGTATATTTGTATTACAAATTGTTTAATAACTCAAAACTGACAGACTTTTTGTGTACAACATATATGAGAAAGTTAATAGTAATTATCTGAGGATCATTTTGACAAACTTTCCAGCTCATAGGGTCGAAGGTCAAAGTCACAGGCACCTAAGTAAATGGAAAATATAAGTTTTTTTTGTAAGATTTTCGACATTTTTTACTAATTCTCCAGAACATAGCCATTGGACCAATTTGAACCAAGCTTGACAGGAAGAATAACCGTGTAGAGCCGCATAAAGTTTACAGATGAAAAGGGCTCGGACCAAACATGGCTGTCATGGCTAAATATAGAACGAATGAGTCAGCAGATATTTTCGAGTTAATACATGTACCTCCAAAATTATTAAAGCTAGTGAAAAACTGTTACCTTAAAATGAGCGGCTTTCAAAAATCTACAAATATTTCATTTTGTTTGAAATTGTCGGTTCGACCCTTATGCGAGTTATTTAGCATAATAGGTAGAGTAAAAGTGAAAGAAGCAAAAATGTTTAGCATGCAAAGATCTACAAAAAAGCAATAGCGCCGAAATTGTCAGATTGCCCCTTTTAGTCCTATTATCTCTAAAAGTGTGATCGACAGAGAGAAGTTGAAAGAAGCAAAAATGTTCAGCACGCAAAGATCTACTAATAGGTAAATAGGGCCGAAACTATCAGGTCGTTCCTTATAGGAGTTATTTCCCCTTTAAGTGGATTTCTCATGTTTTTGACAGTTTTGTCTAATTAACTTGAAAAGTATAATAGATAAAGAGAAAGAAGCAAACATGTTAAGTGAGCAAAGACCTACGAAAAAGTCAACAGGAATTAAATTGTCGGGTCGACTCTTATGGGAGTTATGTCCCCTTTAAAGTGGATATTTTCACGTTTTGTGTTGTTTTTCCCTTTTATCTAGTGACCACCAAAAAGATCTACAAAAATTTATTTTGCAGAAATTGTGAGGGTGATCATTGTAGCACATTATCTTGAAAGATCTATGAAAAAGTTGGCAAGGCTAGTCTACCCTAATGCAAGTTAATTCTCCTTTTCAATGATTTTTTCCATGTTTTAGTTGCTTTTCAGTATATTGTCAGTAAAATACATTTCACTCAGGTGATTATTAAGGCCCAATGAGCCTACTATTTTTCATGTTTATTAGCCATTTTATTTTTTACACCTTTTTTTATGTTTTCTGCAATGTTGACCAATTTTGCCATGGGAGCGACTAAATGCATCTTGGGCCTCTTGTTTCAATATATACTGAGTGTATTATACCTCATTAAAACTTAACGATTACCTACGGCGCCCCTTAGGTGACATAGAATACAATACATTTTTATATATTGTGCGCACACTTTAGTTATATTGTGCGTACAGTTTAACAAATGCTATATTCTGTACACAGTTTAGTTATATTGTGCACACAGTTTAACTATATTTTGCGCATAGTTCAATTATATTGTGCGCACAGTTTAACTATAAAGTGCGCAATTTAGCTATTTTGTGCTCACTTAAGCTATATTGTGAGCACAGTTTAGTTATATTGTGCGCATAGTTTACCTATATTGTTATCACCGTTTAGTTATGTTATGCGCAGTTTAGCTATATTGTGCTCGCAGTTGAGTTATATTGTGCGCACAGTTTAGTTATATTGTGCACACAATTTAGCTACATTGCACGCACAGTTCAATTATATTGTGCAGTTTAAATATATTATGTGCAATTTAACTACATGTACATTGTGCACACCGTTTAACTATATTGTGCGCACAGTGTAACTATATTGTGCGCACAGATTAACTTTATCTGAATAGATAAGAAGAGAGGTCTTATGCCGCTCAACTGGCAAAATTGTTCAACATTGCATAAGATTGAAGAAGTACCAATCAATAATCAAAAACTCAAGTCCATTATAACACGACGAATTCTCAACATGAAGAACAATTACGAATCCCAAACGGGATAAGACCAGGTGTCCGGAAGGAGTAAGCGTCTTCTGCTGGCATGCCACACCGTCGCAAATGTTCCATGGAAGCCTTTCTAGTTCGATGAACGGGTCAAATTCGGTAAAAAGGTCAGGTTTGGTGATGACGTCAAGTTCGGTGAAAAGCATGATTGGTGAAACGGAGTCACTGTCTGTGGCATTGATCCAGAATACTATCTAATATTTCTGAGAGGGGAACTTTATAATGTTTAACAAGATCCCCGTATCGACCACATAACTTCTTAAACGACGGCTCCAAGCGTTCAACAACGTAACCTTGTGTAAGTAGTTTATTGGATAGTCGTTTAGCTCTCAGAATAAAACATTCATAAGAAGAGCATGTCCTGGCATAACGTATAAGTTGTGTAATGAAAACGCCATAGGCAGGAGAAGATGGAATATTACTACTTAGAAACGGGAAATTTGTGATATTGAAATTGAAATCGTCTCCTTTGTCGTAGAGAGATGTGTGAAGTTGACCGTCTTTTCCAATCGGCAGGAGTAAATCTAGGTAAGAAGCAGATGTGTTTCTCTCTGTCGTCTCATTGATCTCTAGCTCAACAGGATACATCTGGCCGAGGTAATTCTGAAATTCTGAATTATTTATGGACAGAACATCGTCGATATACCTGTAAGTAAAATTTAACCGAGATGCTAACTGTTTGTTTCCTTTGGATAGCAGAGACTGTATAAATTCCGCTTCATGAATACAAAATTATGTCGCTTCACGATTGGTACCCATACCGACAATCTAAACTGTTCAGCAAAAACCACGAGAGTGCACTAGAAACCCCAGCATCTTGGTACGTCTTGGTAATTGGAATCGATTGTTGCTTGAATCTGCATGGAAACACTATTTATATCTGCGATTTCCATTTTTGTATACACGTATAATAGATGTCAATCTGTTTTTGAGTTTTTGGTGAGGGGTTGTTGTGTAAAGGGTCGAAAAATCAAGACTTGATGCTTGTAATATTTTTGAAATTCAAATGTCTAAATATTTAATGTTTAATTAGTTGATTTTGAAAAATGTTTCCAGTATTGCTACCTTTTGAATCCATTGGGCCTCCTTTTTAACATTCAGATATGGTTAAACTGTGCGCATAGTATAATTAAACTGTGTGCACAATACAGTTAAACTGTGCGCACAATATAGCTAAACTGCGCATCTTATAACTAAACTGTGTGAACAATATAGTTAAACTGTGCTCACAATATAATTAAACTGTGAGCACAATATACCTAAACTCTGTGCACAATATAACTAAACTGTGGGCATAATGTAGCTAAACTGTACGCACAATATAGCTAAACTGTGCACATAATATAACTTGACTATGCGCACAATATAGTTAAAATGTGGGCACAATATAACTTAACTGTGTGCACAATATAATAAAATATATACTTTATTCTATGTCACATAAGGGGCGCCGTAATTACCATCAACACGTATTTCAGTACTTTGATTAAAAATCTTCTACACCAGAACTACTGCATTTGCTGAACTGCATGTAAGTTATCTACATTTATAAATGATTTCATTTTATATTGAAACATACGTCTCATCAATGTCATATATTATACAAGCAATAGATAATAGCATGTGATAAACGTTACATTAAATGATCCGTGTGATGATATCACGTTAATGATTTTTCAAACAATAATTTAGTCTACTTAAAGTTTGTGTTTTTACTAAAATTTGAAAAATCATTTATGGCATGCTTTATTTTAGTCTTTTAAGACTAAAATTTCAACCAATCTTGTATGATTTCTGTGGTTTCTTCTCTCTTTATTAAAGTTTACTATGACGCAATTACCTTATTTCTTACCTGTAGAAAAAAAACACTTGAATAAAAGAATTTTGATCTCCAGACTTAGACATTTTACTTAATATAGACACAGACGGGAAATTGCCAACTAAGCTATACGACAAACGCGACGATTTCGGTTTTCCCATCGCAAATTTTCCACATTTAAGTAGTAATATCCCTCAGTCACACGCATATGGAGTTTATATTTCACAAATGATTCGATATGCCAGGGCGTGTACAAGATATGAAGATTTCATATACAGTGGTAAACTACTCACTGACAAATTATTGACACAGGGATATCGAAAACCGCGTTTAATGTCAACGTTCCGCAAATTTTACGGTCGGTATAATAGTCTTGTTTGCGATTACTCTGTTTCACTTAGTGAAATGTTGAGTTGCCTTTTCGTCGGAGACGTTTTCTTTCGGTTTATAGGCCAACAGACTTCGTAATTTTTCCAAGTAATCAATGGGGAACCTATACTTAACTGTCAACCACCAGGTGTAGGTAAATGCAATAAAGGAGATAACCCCCAAATATTTTTCGATACATGCATGTCAACCATCAGCTGTAGTTCCGGAATATAGGCCTCTATAGAACACCTATATTTAAATGTTAACCACCAAGTATTGGTAATCGCAAAAAGGGAGATCATTCCCATTATTTGCTATATGCATGTCAACCACCAGGGCCCAAAGTCACCAATTTACTATGTACTATTTACCATTTATAGTTTCAAGGTAAAAATTTTATTCTGTAACCGGATATGTTTGTATATTGACGGCATAATGGAAAATAATTATCAATAGTGATTGCTCATTTAAAAAAATCAGAAATAGTTAAACAATTGTCTGAATACATACTCAGATCAGGAACATCATAAGTGTAATTCAAAATTTATATGTGAATGATGAAAATAATAATGTTTCCTAATCGCTCAACCCCAAAAGTTTCATAAACAATTATGAAGTCAAAATAATGAAATAAAGGTTCTGCTTTAGTTTTGAGTAAACTTGGAGACTCCGAGGTCCGGGTGTAGTTCTAGATTATAGGCCTCAATAGAATGTCAATATTAAGATGTCAAATGCCACATATTATCAAAATTTAGAGACTACTTTATAAAGATAAAAATACAGATAATTCTACAGAAAAGTTTGATAATAAAGATAATTATAATAAAATCTAATAATATATATATATATATATATATATATATATATATATATATATATATTATATATATATATATATATATATTTATTTATTTATTTATTTTTTATATATAAATACATGCAATAGATAATGATAGTAATAATTTATCATATGCACATTAAAAATAACTGTGCGATATTACATTTCAATGCAATAATATTACTTTTGTTACATAAAATACAACACAAAAAAGTAGTGTCGTTTATTTTCTATTAATCATATCCCTTGCGGTATCGCCTATTGGGATGAAATGCGGTATCGTACGCTGGGTATATAATTATTTTAACATTAGGAAAGGGAGTCCATTATCTGAACATATAATCAGATGTTGTAGAAGTGATGTGCTGATTTCTGAACAGATATAAAATGAGTATTGATGTTAGTGTGAAATTATTGATCTCGAGCAAACGAGCATTGTCACTTGCTCTTCAACTTAAAAAAAAGTTTTGTTTGTTTTCTTAAAGGAGTGTGGAAGTGTATAAATAATTCCAATAAAATTCAATGTCCTCCAAAGGGAAGTATCCTTACCTAAACGTAAAGCAACCATTCAGGACTTAGGTATTGTTGATTTATGTATGTTTTCAGCAGCATATACACTGATATATTAAGTTTTGTTTGCTTTAAAAAGTGTATCCGGGTCTTCTCGTGTATTTTAATTCATTCCAGTAAAGATATATGCCAATAAATTTCGAATTATTTAATGCGCAACAGCTAATGCGATGAAGTTTTTTTTTAAATTCTCATTCAGTCACCTGCATATGGAGTTTATATTTCACAAATGATCCGATATGCCAGGGCGTGCACAACGTGTGAAGATTTCATATACAGAGGTAAACTACTCACTGACAAATTATTGACACAGGGATATCGAAAACCGCGTTTAATGTCAACGTTCCGCAAGTTTTACGGTCGGTATAATAGTCTTCTTTGCGACTACTCTGTTTCACTAAGTGAAATGTTGAGTTGCCTTTTCGTTGGCGTTTGTTGAGACATCTGTACCAATTGTGACGAGGATACACTCCTCACGTGTTTCACTGGACTTGACTGTGGACTCACGGCGGGTGTGACCGGTCGACAGGGGATGCTTACTCCTCCATGGCACCTGATCCCACCTCTGGGTTTCCAGAGGTCCGTGTTAGTCCATTTTTTATCGGATTTGTATCTATGTCCTGGACATTCTATTGATTTACACTTTGGTATCTGAGGTTTTTATATTTAAAATCTCTTACTTTTTGTTTTCTTTCTTGCAAAGGCAGTCAATTACCAAGTAGGAGACAAACCAATGTAAAACTCTTTGGAATGGAAACCAGTAATTTCATTATAGTAACTGACATTGACCTTTGACGTCTAACTCAAAAATGAATGCAACATCTAGGCAATACATGAATAGCTGATTTTGATTTTATACTTGATTTTATCAGAAAAATCTGATTGAAAATACTGAAGGAAATACGAATCATTCATCTAAATTATTAATATGAAACTTAAAATTAGTATTTCAAAGGTACACATACATTTAATGTTGTTTTTCCTCTCTGTCCTCTGAAATAAGCATAAATTAAAAATGAAGAAGTAGCCATGAGCCCATTAGAATATGACAAACTGGATAAAATAATGGTCAGCATGAAGAACAAATACGCATGCCCAACAGGATAGAAGCAGGTGTCCGGAAGGAGTCAGCATCCTATGGTAGCATGCTAAGTTAGTTCTCAGTACAAACATTCGATCAAACACATTCATTTAACCATTTTAGCCATTTCTATCGCTTTATTGTAATACATAGAGAGATTCTTCGACGGGTGTTAGTTGATTATCATGTTTATCAAAATCGAGTTAGTTGATTTTCAAAATTTGAATAGACACGAGAGTTAGATAGACATGATAATCAACTTACACGAGTTGTTGAATCTGTTTCTACCATAACTGAAAACTTGCTTTGTATGGAATATTAGCCTACATCACGTATAGACAACATCGGGCTCAGACTCTCATGATCGCATCAAACCTGTACCTTCAATCACAATCTCTCCAGATTACATCAATATGTAGACTTGTAGCAAACCCGACATTGTTAGAGACTTCAACAACGGATCCCTTTACCTCCAATTATAACTGGTTTGATGCAACTTCATGTACAAACATTTTCATTACAGTAGAGTTTGTTAACTACGTGTGTTTAACACGAACACTTTAAGCAACCGTGTTTTCGTTTAATCAGCCTATATTTCATGGTTTAACCATACGTGTTTTGGTAGAAATACAGTTTATTGATATTTAGTTCACATGTTTGATACGAAAATCGTCATTTTTATAATATTGACATTTGAATTTGCCGTAATGTCTATTTTCTCTTAAGGCACATGTGTACTTCTAAGATATACGGCCTCGTCCACTAATTACATGTTTTCCACTCTGTCTGAAAACTAACCAAAGAAAATGTTTTAAAGTGTTATAAGAAGTTGTTTGTTAGAAGTACTTATTTCTCTGGAAGGTAGATTCTGGCAATTGAATGTGTTTAGAAACAGTAGGCTAGCCTATTTAAAACATTTAAGTGTAGGTCTAACCAGTCGAAAGTCATACAGGGGATATTGCAGGATTGTTTTCCAATATTTGGATATACATTCAAAATCTGGGTTTATCATTGATAGAAAATGCAATTTGTGATCTTATATCAGATTATTCTGATTCGGTTATTAACTTCCTTGGTTTAATATTCGATTTAATAATTTGACTTTCAGGATCGGTTTCACGTTGTTTTTGGTTCCTTTACCTTATTTAAATAAAAACTGGAACGTTTCAAGTATCGTACACAATTAAACATAAAGCTATAAGATGGTTCAATATACGTTTCTGTGATATATAAATATTTTAAACAAATGTTTGCCGTTCGAACACCTGATGTTTTTCAATGTATAAAAAACGACCAGATAACACATCTTCATGGAAAATTATCACCAAAACCTGCAATGCGTTCAATACAAAATAATTGTGTTTTCTTCCAGTCATTGTCAGTGTAAATTATGGAGATATATATAACGATATAGTGCAAGCGTAAATTAATCTATAAACTTCAACCTAAGAGGCAATAGTAAGGTGGCGATAAAAACGTCGCAATTTACATGTATTACATTTTAAAGATTTATCAATTCAATAAATTAGTTATTTTTAACAGTTCTTTTTCACATACCATGCAAAATCAACGTAAATTGTTATTTTCACTCCCTCAATCAAAATACATGTACATTACAAATTTTGGGACAACATTTTCTTGTTTTATGAGAGATAAATGTGTAATAAACATAATATTTGACATTGTTATTTCCTCTGTGATACAGATGAATATACATTTAAGACGAATGTGTAGCATTAGCATTCGTGTTAAAAAAAACATTCCTCTGCCTCATGCGATGAAGTAAAATATCAACAATCAAACTTTTTGGTGCTATATTTAAAACATCTAAAGATTTATCAGGGTTTAAATTGATTGGTCTCTCCCTGGTAATAGCTTAGAATGGCCATACATATCCCTAAAAGTAGATTAAAATCGAAAAGGTTCCATTGGTAAAAAAAACTGAATGATCTATTACGATTGATTTTATATTTCGTAGGTATTGTAGGGAGTATGAAATTTGTGTGTCGCGTATCATCTAGTTGCAGAGGATAGGGGTGCTGAAGAAAATGTGCGTAAATACCAAGTTTAGATAAAAACATAATGGTTTTCTTCAGTGTGTCAACAGTGTATGACACATGCGCAAACATGTACACAAAATGAAAGCAAACTCGGAGAAAACATAATTTACTTCTATCAGGTTATAAATTCTTAATTTACCGGCCGCAAGTACAAAATTTACAAGACATTTCATTCCGCACATTTTACTGGGTGACATTCATTTTAGTGAATTTATAATTTATGCTGAATACCTTAGTTTGTATGTAAGCTATCATAACAACATAACACAACTTGGATGAAATTACAAGTAACTGTACTGTCCAATCACAATGAGTCAAAGGAATTTTTATTTGTAAACCGGTTTATTAATCATTTTGAAAAACAGAAATATATCTGTTGCAATTTTAGCAAATACATCGGTTGCGTATTGGATGTTAGAAAAGAAGAAAAGTGGTCAAGGATACGACATAAAAGGTAAATTCAAATGAAAATTTATATATGCATTCCGTGTGCAAAAGCTACGACCAATTTAATGGACACAATTTTATTGAAATGATGATATTCACAGTTTAGTAGTAGGAAAAACTTTTTTTATGTAATCCCTCCGTAGCTTTACATTCCGGAAATGCACAAGCAATGTTTGTCAAAACATCGAAAGTTATTTTAGGGATCACTTCCACATCCTGTCTTCGGTCGATTGTCTCATGAACGAAATAGAGATGTCTGTTACATGCAAGTCTGCACATGGGATACGACGGTAAAAATTGGCATATTAATGGTCATAGGAACGAAGTGAAACTGTGATTGGAATAAACTTTATTTTTTGCCGATGGGAGATGGGCGTTTCAACAAGTGAACAATAAGCACTGTACTGTGGTCCATTCAAATGGAAATAGGCGCCGAAAACAGAGGTTTGAAGCAGACTATATGTACATATTTTGTCCACCATCAGTTAAAGTAAATAATACGAGACTGTGATGATCTATCTACAAATTAATTCTTTATTTTTCGTATCAACGGATCAAATTTGCATTATTTATTTCAGGAATACGAATAGAGTGTATCAAGATGACTTTTGAAATTGTGTCGTAAATTAATTTCATGTTGCATCAGAGGTTATCTATTTGGAATAATGATAAGTCACAGAACTTTCCAGACGTAGCAATCTTCCGGTTACTTTGCATATTACGTCAGCAATCTGTGTGCGTTCACAAACTGCCCCGGATGTAGCTGACGTCTCTAAACGTTTTGAACGTTTGCACGTTAAATTGCCTTATAGTGTATTCGTCTGCCAATTACGAAATGGGAATCAAGTTTGGGGGATAGCAGGTACTCTTTACCTAATCCCCGCTTAACATGGGAATATTCGATCTAGTAATATTGGTAAATCAGTATTTTATGATGATTATATAGTGGGAGATGATGCACATGAACATATGACGGTGTTATGTAGAAGATGGTTGATGTCTTGGCACTGCATAACCCGTTTGTAATTGAATAGCTTGGATGCGAATGATGGATTTGATTGACAAAAAAGATTGATATGTAGCAGCTAGAAGACAGTTGTCTGACAAAATGATTAGTCCAATGTTTTCACATTGAAATATCAATAATATATATAATATATGTACATGTATATGAAATATTAATGAAAATTATAGAAGTTTTTAAATGTTTGATTTTGTTCATATATATTGGTGGATGAAACCTCACAAATGTCAACTAAATATACGTGAAAGCAATCTGTAGAACGCTATTGTGAGTGTTATACACCGGTATATTTAATTCAGTGGTTGTGGCAAATCAATGAACTGTCAATTTACATAAAACCATACAAATATTATTTGATAAGTGTTTATGTAAAAACGTGTGCAATCCAGTGAAGACAATTTGATTGGTTTCAGTTTTACGTAAAAACGTGTGCAATACAGTGAAGACAATTTGATTGGTTTCAGTTTTATGTAAAAACGTGTGCAATCCAGTGAAGACAATTTGATTGGCTTCAGTTTTATGTAAAAACGTGTGCAATCCAGTGAAGACTCAATAACATGACTGAGGATTGCTTGGATTTTTATACTTCTTTCAAAATGATATATTTGCTGAGGGAAATATATAACATATGCACTTTTTTACAAGATATGTATTTTGGTTTAGTTTGTTTGTCTTTCCCTTGCTGGCTGGTATGTTTTCTGATTTTCAACTGACGCAAAACAGAAAAAAAAAAACATTATTATGGTCTTATCCGAACTGGAGTTTAACCCTAGTTACGATATATAACTGCTTCAATGCACCTTGCAAACAAAAACTGTCTTTGACTGTATAACATATACATTTTGGTCATGTAGTCTATTCAGACTGACTTTTCACGGAACTCGAGAGGTTTTCATGTAACATTTGCAACGGGTGTAGAATGCTAACAGGGGACGCTGACTCCTTCCGGTCTCCTGGTTACATCCTGTTTGGGATTCGCAATTGTTCTATGTATTGAGACTATTGATATATCCAATTTGTCGTATTCTAAAGGACATGGAGATTAGGATATCCGTTGGTACTTCTTCATTTTTACTTACTGACCACAGAAGGATAGTGTGTTTAATTGTTCACTTCAACTTTTAATCCCTGATTTGACCAAATATCTTACAACTTTCAACCATTCAGATAGTATATGTTTCCAGCTTTTCGTATAAGGTCATGAGGTATAATTTCAAATAATTCCATTAGAGTTTATTAATTATACCATTTTACCATTGTTTTAATAACTGCACCCCGAATTACGACGTACCTGGTATCACTGCCCAGTGTACAGCATGAGGTCATTTCACAATAGGTGTGCCCACTAACGGACAATTCATAACGAGAATGAATACAGATTATACTATTTATCGATACTGTTTAGTGACACTGCTTACATCATTTTACATTTTTTATACTTGTTTGGCCGTTGAATAGAATACGAGTTTCACCAGCGAGTCTTGGATTGTTCCACTCAGGTATCGACATTAATTTATAATTCTGTGGACAAGACTGTAAAATTACTATCACCCTTTCTTCATAATTTTATTGAAAATCAATCTACAGCAATTATAATGTGATAGGAAATTTAAACATCTTTGTGAGAGATTCTAACAATTATATTTTTTCATGTTAGCAAAAGAAATACCCGTAAAGTTAAAAGGTGCACACTCACTGATTGTCACATGTCACACTAGGATAGGATAGGATAAATAATGTTTATTTGTATGTAAACTTTACCTTTGAGGAAACATAGTGACATGCACTTACAGTAATATAAATAACAAAAACAATATATAACTCGATTTTTAGCTGCACATGCTTTTTTATAGTTTATATTAGCATTGATTCTATATTTTCCCGGGTCACTGCAAAATGATCTGGATGAAGACTGCACACGTCGCTACTTACGTAAAACAATGCAGTCATAATTCATGTCATTTAATATAATTATTTGAAAAAATATAGAACCGATGCTTATAATTAATCAAAGAACTGAAAGTACTGAAATGGGTTGTTGTTTTGATAATATAACCCTTGAATTATATAGTACTTCTACCTAAGAAAAAATATTTCTGAAACAAGGCAAAATAAAACCAAAATAAAGTTACATATGCTATGTTTCTTCTACTGCAATACTGTTTATACTTTATGCATACTTGCCAACATTTGACAATTTTCATGGGGAGACAACGCGCAACAAAAATTTCCAGTGGTCTGCCTGACTGCACACGACCAATGTTCAAATGTTCTTTTTTCACTAAGTGTCTATTTCTTACAATTAATTATAAAGATTTTTTCTAATTCATTACTTGTATAAATATAAAAATCAAAATTTTTATAAATATAAAAAATAAAATATCTGAATTAGTTGTTTTAATTCAATATGGATCTCAATTGTAAATTTTATTGTATTATTAACCTATAATATAGATGAATCTTTGTTTTGTTTGGTTTTTTTCTTTTAGAAAAAATCAGGAGTCTCCCGCGGAAATCCGGAGAGTTGGCAAGTAAGTTTATGATGGAAGGATAAAACAAATGATCATTTTTTACTTACTGCTACTGTTATCTAAATTTAGCTTTCCAGAGATTCCGTATCTATCAATAAATCTTAATTATGTAGTACAAGTACAGACACGCAAGAACTATTTCTAAACGCAGGAATAAGTAGAATTATGTTTTATTTTATCCAAAGATTAT
This sequence comes from Atrina japonica, assembly GCA_030159075.1. Taxonomy (NCBI): domain Eukaryota; kingdom Metazoa; phylum Mollusca; class Bivalvia; order Pterioida; family Pinnidae; genus Atrina; species Atrina japonica. The sequence continues at coordinate 448,037 of BROG01000100.1, read as the reverse complement.
TCAACTAAATTGAATTTCAGTTTCAGCAAAATATTTTACTCTTCTGTAAAATTTCAATCCTAACATCGGTCTATATTTCCTACTGCAGCTGAAGAAATTTCACTGCTAACAGGATAGCCCTCAGAGTAAACCCATAATAGGTTGTTAAAACAACCCATAAAAGTTATATATATATATATATATATATATATATATATATATATATCTTGTTTTTAATAACTTAAATAATTTAAACTGATCTCCATTAATTGCGTCATTCAAGTCTGATATCAGTTGGTCTGGCTAATCAGCACTGAAGAATATCCCATGACATCTTACGACCCCAAACCTTCTTTTTCACATCATGCATCTTGATAGGGGACACTATTTTTAAAACAATGTAATGAACGATATTTGGTCCCAGTAAATAGTAACATTTATGAAAAAATTTAAATAGAATATATGAAATTCTGTGAGAGATATATACATTTCTATTTAATTCAAGCTTTCTGATGAAGTCTTGTTGACAGAAACAATCGTCTTGAGCATTTTCTAATGCTATAATTTTGGTATTGTTGATAATATTGATGAAGACAAATTAACAATGAAGATCTGATCTAGCGAACTGAAGGTTGATTTCAATTATCATTTTCAGAATCCTTGTTAACAAAACAAAAACATGAATATATTTCATAAATCATTTATTAATTTATTTATAACTTTTCAGAACAATAATGCTGATCCTGCAGCAATTCTATGATGACAAGATTGTTGAGTGAAAAAGTATAATATCAATTTGTAATAGTACAAAACATTACATTGTATGATGATTAGATATAATGATACCGCTGATGAAAATTCTCAATAATTTTTATGTAATTTTCTGTCAAATATGAAAACTTGTTATGTTTGGTTCAAAAGTAATATGGAGGTATAAGTTGTACACGGACAGAGAGACCAAAATATGTCCCTTGTTGTTTGATTTTCGGCAGGGGAGTCAATTCAAATGATATTTTGTGGCTCTAATAATTCAAATATGAAATAACTGAAAATTGGAATAATTTTAAAGAATTTACAAGTTAACAGTTTAATGTTCCTTTTAAAAGCTGAAACATTAATAAACTGTATAAATGTATTGTCAAAATAACACTTTAAAAAATAAAATAAATATCTGTTTGTTTGAATCTATTTTTACACCACACTTTTAGTTTTGGTGGCAGCCACTTTTCATGATGGCAGGGGAGAACCTGTTTAAAATGTAGCGGCCAGCCTTTCCCAAGGAAACTGGCAAACTTTTTCACAAAGTCAGACTAAAACCAGTATAAAACAAGTCCCTGTAATCTTAGTGTAAAGTATAAAAGTGGAATGTGTTGAAATTAAAATTGTATATAATTCAAAAAAAGCATTGGAGTTTATTTGTTGATGAGGACTTTAAATGTGATATGTAAAATCTATGTTCCATTGATATGCATTAAAATATAATATAATATATAACAATTATTTATGTTTCAGCATTAAAATGCATATATGTAGAACTATATAAATAAGTCAATAAGCAGATGTAATATATATATATATATATATATATATATATATATATATATATATATATATATATATATATATATATATCATTCATGTAAAATAATCAAACCCTAATCATGTTTATCATTAGAACAAATTTCATTTAGTTTAGATTTTGAATTTCATCTCCAAACAAAAGTTTAAACAGTAAATGAATTATTGACTTAGATTTATAAAAATTCTATTTAATATTTAAAGACTTTCTATCAGTTAAAATTTACATTTTTCAATTATTAGAAAGAAAAAATGTGCATTTCATTAAATTAAAGTTTCCATGGCAATACTGATGTAATGACAAAAATATAAATGGCACTTCTTTAACATGAATAAAATGACTAACAATTCAATGGTGATACTGATTTGATGTTCTGTACAACATTTTAATTTTAAACAAACTTACATATTTATATCAAAATAATTAAAGAAACTGACACTGAAATATACAAATCAACCTAACATTGTACATAATCAATATTACCCATAGAGAAATAAAAATTTATTCTTATAAAATAAGTAATCTCATCACACATTAATTAGTAAAACTATTTAACTACAAAAAATAATTGTGAACGAAAAAAGTACACAAACTTGCAACACTTAACATTTTACAACATTTTGGATGTAGGAGAAATTTATTCAATTTGTTTGCAATGGTGTTTTATACCACACTAAATAATTTTCAGATTCTTTGAAAAATATAAACTTTTGAAAATTATGACATATTGATTACCTGCCGTAAACCTGATAATATTCTCAAAGTCAACAAAAATCTTACTTTGAGATAAAAATAAACTTTTGATAGTATCCCTACTTTATACAGTGATATTTTATGTTTATATAAAGACCCTCTTATGGACAAAACAAAACCAGTCTTTATAGAAAGGTGGTCTTTAAATAGAGATTAATTTGTACACAAATGGTACTATTGGGACAGCAAAAGATGTCTTTATGACCAGGTGGTCTTTATACACAAGTGGTCCCTAAAGGTTTTACTGTAGTAAGAACCCCAAGCTCAATATATTTTCATCTTTCAAATGTTGAGTAAAAAGTTAATGATTCTTCAGAGCATCTAAACTTTAAAATGTTTTCTTGTCAGCAACATTTGGATTAGCAAACAATGAAATATTTAGAATATGATGATTGTGAAATCATAAGACACAAGACTTAAATTCAGTGGATCGTTACTTGGATTTTGACGAAAATGAGCATAAGCCCATTGGACTTCTTTATGAATAATCTCATATCACAACTTTGGCCTGCAAAGTAAACTTAAAACTACAAAACACTACATCTACACTTTATTTTGCACAGATCTTTCAACATACTTTGCTCCATTCTTCATCCTGAACCATTTGTTGGGATTTCTTTTAAAATAGATGATGGTTGAAACAACAACCAAGGCAAAAACAACACATGCAACAGCAATGCCAATGATTGGTCCAATATTTTGATGTGATCTGGCTATATATACACCACCATATTCCACCTCAAACGAGGCTGTGTCACCAGAAATAGAAGAATCCATCCTCGTCCAGGATCCCAAATCACCAGATGAGGACCTATATATAATCACATTGTCAGCATCTGGGTCAATTTTCATCTGAACCGTCACTGTTTCACCCGGCATGGTTAGTCGTGTCTCCGGGGCCAAAAATAAAAAGTTGCTTGCATAGTCATCTCCAGCCTGCAATGACAGAGACACAATTAAATCATGAATTTTCGTACAGTGCAAGAAAGTTTGTTAATTTTAAAATCATATTAATATGATAGATCTACATTCCTTGACTTTAATCTCAAAGACAATCATAAATCATTGAAAAAAATAATTTGTGGTATTACCTATTTCCCTATTATTATACATTCTAATTTTTCATTTGAAAAGGTATCATCTTTTGGTCTACTATAAAAAAAACCTGCAGAAAGTACAGAATTGTTTACAATAGAAAATCAGAAGTCATTAAAAATGTTTGATTAGGTCCCTTTTTCCGTTGTGAATTAGATTTCTATCATTAATAAAAAAAAAAAAAGAGCACTTTTGTTCCAGTGACGAAACCGTCTGACATATGTCAAGGGTGGGATCACGACAGAACCTGTTCATGAAAGAGTATACCAACTTCACAGCATGCAGCTGATATACCTGTAATGTCATCGCTGAACGGCTGGATTAACAGAATTTTCACAAACACTTCATGGAATCATGATTACATAAAACTGATAATTATGTTCTCATGATAAATTTGTACCACATATTTTTGCTTAAAATTCAATACAAAATAGATAACCCGTACCAGTAACAAGTCTGAAATATATCCATTTTCATGTCTGCCATTGGTGACATCAACTGCAAATCTTCATAGACAAATCATGCAAATCTAAGGGTGAGATCAGGTGCCATGGACAAGTGAGAATTCTCTGGTTACACCAACTGTGAGTCTACATACAAGTCTAGGTCAGAAAGGTGTATACCCGTGGTCATTACCAATTTAGTAGATTCAACATCCACTCTGTGATGCTATTACTCACTTTGTTTTTCCCAGGGGTGACCTTTTGGGAGAATTGGGTCAGAATTTGCAATAATTTATATAAAATGATGTCAGTTCTACTCCCGCCTCCAAAAAAAATAAATAGTGAAATTTATCAAGCGCTATTATATCAACTTACAGGTTCTTGTCTTAGATTAGCAGAGGCCTGATCAACTGTCCATTCCTCCATCCTCAGGCTTTGTAAAGCTGCAAAATCTCCCTGTTCTACCATAACTTTAGCTTTACTGTAAAAGATGAATATAATTGATACCAGTAAACAAATCTTGAAATGTGTGTGTTTGTGTGAACCTGTGTGTATTTATGTACATTTCTGTATGTACAATATTAGTTATTAGGTTTGTTACTGACCATCCACAGAAATATGTTGGGTTGATCAAGTCCATGGAAAGCGAGGTCATCCACCACTGCCATCTATAGTTTACTACATTCACAGAAATATGTTGGGTTGATCAAGTCCATGGAAAGCGAGGTCATCCACCACTGCCATCTATAGTTTACTAATGACCATTCACAGAAATATGTTGGGTTGATCATGTTGGGCGAGGTGATCAAGTCTTTACTACTGACCATCGAAATATGTTGGGTTGATCAAGTCCATGGAAAGCGAGGTCATCCACCACTGCCATCTATAGTTTACTACTGACCATCCACAGAGCCATGGAAGGCAGTCATATGACGTCTATTTATACTGACCCACATAAAATGTTGGGGCAACATGGAAAGCGAGGTTCAGTATACACTAATGACCAAAACAATATGTTGGGTAATATGGAAAGCGAAAACCACTGCCGACTTAAACCACACAAGTAATCAATTCGAGGTCATCATATAGTTTACTAGACATAAGGCAGTCATATGATATACCCAATAAAATGACACAGTGCCAAAAACCCATAAAAAGGTGGTCACAAGTAATATTCCATGTAGACATAAGGATAGATATATTTCATGACACAAAAACCCATAGTGGTCACTTTTTCCACTCTGTCCACCCTTTCAGACACAATGGAGCTTGGGACATGAACTTCATACAGTTTCTTTTAATTTATCCTCAAGATTCTGTATAAGAATTGCCTCTTGCCATAAACATCAACAGCTCATGATATGTACTTACTTATCAGGTAGCGACAATTCTCCTCCAGACCAGCCAATAGCCTCAGATCTGATAGGGAATGGAAAAACTATCACTCTGCCCTTTTGGTCCCTGTTGGTGAAGTCATTATTTCTTGTGGACATAAAGTTGAATGTTCCGACAGAATTGATCTGTCTTGGTCCGAGGTTAAAGTAAGTACCAGCATCGTCTAGTTGAGATAATTCTCCTCCAAACTGATCTGTAACACAGTTTAATGGAATATAGTAAATATATATATATTTCAAGTTTAGTTTGAAATGATTTCTCTGAACAGAATTCTCGTATTACTGCATAACTGGAATTTTCGCCCCTGGTTATTTTTGCCCTTCTATGTCTTAAATTGCTCTGTTTGTCCATGCTTCCATTATTTAGTTTGAACATTTCGCTTTCATTTTAAATTTGCCCTCTCAACTAAGGACGAGAATGTCAAAAATTAAATGATACAAATCATTTCCATGTACCCTATATAGTACTTAAATTAAAATTTGACAAATAACTAATCATTTATAGAAGTAAACATTCCATACATAACGTCACTTTTATCAATCATGTTTTCTTGAATAGCATAATTTTTCTCTTACAAATTTGGAAAGCTATAGAATGTCTTGAGACAAAAAGAGTTGGACAGATAATGACATTTACCTAACTGATTCAAAGGAGAAAAAAATGACAATTTTATAGACAACAAAATGTATTTATATGCATCCAAGCATTTCTAAGAAGAATTTTGTTTACCCATTACATTTTTAATTAATATGAGCATATGATATCATGACAATCTACCAAAACAATAAAACAAAAACAAAAAGTAAACATTTACTGCAAACATTTTTGAAAAATTCAAATGTCCAAACACAATGTGAGAAGAATTTCTCCTATAAAAATTGTTTAAGAAAAACTATTTTACTTGTAAATGCCAATCTCAACAGATCATCTCTTCCTAACCCCAGTAATGAGGAGTTTGCTACATGTACTGGATAGTTCACACCATAGTGTCCATACACTGACCCAGGACCTTGTGGAACTCCTCTTCCTTCTGCATAGACCTGTGGACCCAGTAATACCATGTTGTTCCTGTCACTTCGCGCTTGTCCATTACCATCATTGTTAGCATTGTTAGTGTTGGAACCCGTCCATCTGTTGAAAACAATGATTTCGTGCATGATCATAAACATATCACATTTTGTGTGTATTTTTATGCGTTATGGACAAATCGTCTCTGGGACAAATGTTACCTTTTTTCATTTTTAATTGCCAATAGTAAAAATACAATAGGTTTTACTTTTACTTGAATTTTAAAATTGGCTGCAATGTAAAATATTTTAAAACTAAACAAATTAATAAAATAAAACCATGGTAACATAATGGTTTGGTATCACATTTTTCCATTGTTCCAGATGATTCCTTATTTCAATAACTTTATAAAACTTTGAACTCTCTGAGAACAAATCAAAAGAACTTGGAACATTCTGCTTCATTTTTAAAAAGCAAACATCACACTCCATTTTAAAGAATAAGATATCACCCTTCATCTTTAAGAAGTAGATATCACACGTCATCTTTAAAAAGCAGACATGATACTTCATCTTTAAGAAGCAGACATCAAACTTCATCTCTAAGTAGCATAAATCACACTTCATCTTTAAGAAGCAGACATGATACTTCATCTTTAAGAAGTAGATATCACCCTTCATCTCTAAGAAGTAGATATCACACTTCATCTTTAAGAAGCAGATATCATCTTTAAGAAGCAGATATCATGCTTCATCTTTAAGCAATCAACATCACCTTTCATCTTTAAGAAGCAGACATCACCCGTCATTTTTAAGAAGCAGTATCACCCTTCATCTTTAAGAAGCAGATATCACACGTCATCTTTAAAAAGCAGACATGATACTTCATCTTTAAGAAGAAGATATCACCCTTCATCTCTAAGAAGCAGATATCACACTTCATCTTTAAGAAGCAGATATCACTCTTTATCTCTAAGAAGCAGATATCACCCTTCATCTTTAAGAACCAAACATCACACTTCATCTTTATAAAGCAAACACTACCGTTCATATCATTATAATCATAAAAAAATCTTCACTTACTGTATGTGTATAAAATCATCAGCAGACATCTCCAGGGTATTTGGTACAAAGTCGTACTCTACTGATGGGTAAACTTGTACAATGTTGCCCCGTTTTCCACGTACGTTTAGATTGTGAATCATGTGACCTGCTGCACCTGCTGGTTTTGGTCGAATTGCAAATGTAAAAGATCTGAAAAAATCAAAAACCACATAGATACACATGGTCAAACAAAGATAATACATATTGGAAATTTACATCCCTGTTTATTTTTGCCCTTTGACAGAAAACATATTCACCCCGTCTAAAGTTTGCCTTTAATCACTATAGTCTAATGAATGGCATATAAGTCAATACTTCTATTACTTGGTTTGAAAACTTCGCTTTCATTACAAATGCGCTCTCATTTAAGAAGTAAAATGGTGAAAAATTTAATGGGAGGGAAAATGTCCAGGTACACAGTACTCTCAATGACTTCATGAATGTGATTGTTATTTAAATCTTTCAATTCTCTGAATATTTGAATGAATTGTACATTAACTATGTATTTGGATAAACGTTCTTTCACCATAAGAAAAAAACAAAAAATATGTACATGAATAAATCTATGTTAAATAGCTTTCATGATACAATTTGACAAACACTGATAAAACTTCAAGTTAACAAATATTAAAAATTAGCTCATACACATATTAACTCTTCAACCTGAAAAACAATGGACTCTTCTGTTAATCAATAACTCAAACCAGTCCAAATGTGCCTTTTGGGGTAAATGGGTTTCTTACCTATCTTCAAATGTTCTACCATACTGTGCTGTATTGATAGCTAGCTGAAGGTCAAAGTCAGCGTCTTCAAAGACCTGCACCTCTGGGTTTCCCTCAAACACGTAGCCTCGGTCGTCTGCTTCAGCCTTGTTACTGAATCCAAATCTTGTAGATAGCTGCTGATCTACATCAGTGGTGTACGTTGTATTCCAGCCATCGTAATCATTTGTAGAGATGTTATACCTATTGAAATAAGCAACAGCATTGATTTAAATTTTGCTTAATTGAAACTCACAGTGTAACATCTTGCTTTACTATTTTTGATGAAAGAAGCCTCCAAGGTGTAGTACTTTAAGCACTGTTCATTTAGCCTGAGCTTATGTTGTGAGGATAGTTTGCCAGTGAACTTGCAAAGAGCAAAAGTGTATTCTCAGGTATGATGCAAAGGGCTTTCTCTTCAAGCTTTCTCATTGTTCAACAACAGTAAAAGAAATTGTAATAAATCAGTTAAGATCACTGACCTCATTCTCAGTACACATCGCTCATGAATTGTGTCAGGTAATGTCCAGTTGTAAACATTTGGTTGACCACCAAGCCCATTGCCAAGATGATTATCCCGAGAGAATTCTGTTTCCCTGCAGTCAGGAGCTGGAAGATTGTGGGACGGAATTTCAGTCCAAACTCCCTTTACTCCTTCAGGGTCATTCTGAGGGTATCTGAAATTCTATAAGTTTAATAGAAAAAGACTTAATTTTAAGCAGATGTACAAAAACATACATGCAAATGTATATCCATTTAATATTACTAGTATATGATTTCCATGAATGATATTAAATCATAAAGACTATGAATTAAAATACAGTGAAACTTGTATAGAACGACCTCCTACGGGACTCAAGAAAACCTGTTAATATAGGTGGTCTTTATATAAAGGTTGATTTGTACACAAATGGTACTATTGGGGAAAGCAAAAATCAGTCTTTTGACCAGGTGGTCTTTATACACAGGTGGTCGCTAAAGCAGGGTTTACTGTATTATTCATTTTATTCATAACTTTCTCATGTTTTTCATGCTTTCAATATTTGTTTTCCTTCACACAAATAAGTTAACTACTGCAATGAATCTTTTATAGAAATATTTTCAGGTTGTAAATATTTCAGATAAAAAATGGTATCATGGCCCCAAATTTTTAATAACAATAGATATAATCATAACACAATTTACAAAAACAAAACAAAATTTTGTAATCAGCTAGTACCTGACATTCTTCCTTTGTGTTAGGTATAATAAACTGTCCCTTATATTCCTTCAGTACTGCATCAGGTATTAAACATGTCCATCTTGATTTTACATTCTGACTTTCAGCTTTATAATAAGGACACCTGGTGGCATCATTGGTCATCACAACAATGTCCTAAAATCAAAATTAAATATTATTTGCTAATGAATATTTTATTAAACTTTAAATACAAACAACATTTGATGCATATAAAAAATCATTTCAAGCATTACATCTACAGTAAAACATGTACATGTACAATATTTCATTCACCCCTGAGCCAGATAAAGGACTTTATTTAAAATGCAAACTTAATGTTTGGCATCAAGGAAGCAGGGTGAGAAAAATGTACTCGTCCTGGACGAGTGAAAATGACTTTGGGACGAGTAGTTAGGATTGGGTACTCGTTCCTAGTGACAATTCATTTTTCTTCTACATGTATAACATCTTACACTTTAGCATCTAAAACTTTCTATGAACATGACACTTTTAAAATCCTTTACTGCCAATTTAATTAATTCGATATCAGAGAAATAGTTAATCTTAATGGTTCCAAAAAGTTTATGTAGCATGCCGAGCGCACATCACATCAGATCGTCACCCATCCAGATGCTGACCACGCTCACCGTTACTTAACTTCAGTACATGGATACAAACGCTAACCATCCAGCCACAAAAGCTAGCTGATGGACTAGACAATTAATCTGCCTATAATCATGACTGTTACACTTTATAAACAAATTAGGACAAGATGAAGGTGTCTAGGGATGAGTGGGTTTCAAAATCATTTGTCCCATAAATGAGTGATTTTTTAAATTGTTCTCACTCTGCAGAAGGAAGATTTATATATTCATTCATTTTTTTCATCATTTTTTCTTTTTGTGTTAAATCTCTGTAATCCGACCCTGCCTAAAGTCAACCAGAGTCTTGAATCTGTATCAATACCTGTTACTTATATAATCAGAATGATGGACAACAGCATGCTACAGAGAATTCTACTCCTGAATTAGTAACATACTCTATGATTCCATTAAATTCAATTCATTTACATATGCACAATGTTTAACAATTAAGATGTCACTAAATTTGTACCTTCCATGGAGATGGCTGCCAATACGGGTAATAATCCCTCTCTTCTGGGCATTCGTAGCCATATCTATTTCCGTTGGGATTCTGTCGTGTGTTTTTAGCTGTCTGTCTGTTTCTAGGATTGAGGTTCTGAAAACATATAACATACACTTACTGGCAATGTGACAGAAAATGAGCTGGATTTGCTGGTTTGATGTAATATATAGGGGAAGATAAGTCATGGTGTTAATATTAGTTTACAGTAATGATATATCTGGGAATTTACGAAAGACTAAATAAGTTTCTATACAATCATATAAATACATAATATAATAAGTGCTGCCTTAACAAGACCTGCTATTGCATTAAGCTACTCCTGAGCCTCAAATTACACAAAATCGTGTCAAATGAGAGAATAATTAACATGAATATTTCAACTAGTGGAATGAAACTTTATACAATAAGTCTGAATGTGTCTGGGCTACAAGTATGTAACAAAAGTGAAACCAAATTACCATAGTTAAGTCTGTTATAGAAAATTATACTTTTTTGAATCATCAAAAAATAATGGTGACAAATCATTAACTTTGTACCTTGTATATATTACGAAATCACTCAAAGACGGCACAGTTGACAAGATGAAGATACCAAATAAAAAGAACATGAAAAGTGTATTTCATAATGACAATTTTTTTAATTGCTAACACAGATGCAATAGTACCATATAAATTACTTGGGACTAAGATAATTTAGTGAGGATTTACCTGATCAGCGGTAAATAAACCTTTATTCCGTTGTCGCATCTGACAGTTGAGATAATGTTCATAATTTTCGTTCATTCCATATTCTTTGTCAGTGTTGCAGTTATTGTTTACACACTGTGATTGTTCCAAAGGAATGGTTCTGAAACCAGGAGTAAAATTACATACAGGTGTCTACAGGTATACAGTATATATATATATATATATATATATATATATATATATATATATATATATATATATATATATATATATATATATATATATATATATATATATATATCATGATATAGGGTGATATTGCATATTTTCACCCCTCGGAAAGCATTGTTGACCGAGGCAAAGCTTCGGACAACAATGCTTTCTGAGTGGTGAAAATAAGCAATATCACCCTCTCATGAATGTGATATTTATTTTATTATACCGAGTGACATATTTCTCTGCTTTAACATATTACCATAGATATTTTACATCTTAAATTTTAACCCTCAAGCTAAAAATAGCCTACAAACATTTTGACTATGACGAAAAGCTCTGACTGGGATGAACCCTACACACACAATGTTATTGTAGTTGGCTATTCTTTATCTAAATATATCCTAAAATTATTACTTGTGAGTTATTTGTCGGCCAGTAGAACTTCAGTGGGTGAGTAGATGTTTTATACTACTGGCTCTGTTGGCCAATTGAGAAAATACGTTAAATTCAAGGCCTGCATACTGTTTGGTCCAGAGGTATAGCTCTGAAATAATCAGAAAATGACTGTTTCTATGTACATGTATCGGTGTACATATGATTCTGATTTATACAACTTGTGTCATTTTTATTTGTCTCTGTTACACAAACAGTTTCATAATATGACACTGTATGTGTGGCAGAGACAAATACTGCCTCTGCTTGGAACTGAAACTGGGATCCCTGGTTCACGATTCTAGTGCTCTACCGATCGAGCTAAAGGGGAAACTCCACTAGCCCAAACTAGTAGAAACACCACATAACTAACCCTGCCACATATGTACCAATAAGTGTATGAAATTATCAACCTCTGTTTTCTTTACCTTAACTCATCAACCCTTGAAAAAAATGTACTCTGCTGTAAATCAATGATATAGACCAGTCCAAATATTTGTCTAGGGGTGAATGAGTTAAATGAAGAATTATTTTATATATACTCCGGTATACTCCGGTTTTAGACATTTACACACAATAGTAACAGAATGAACAGTTTCGACATTTATTACATGAATGCTAGTGTAACCATGCAGTTATACTGCATGCCCGTATATATGCCCATGTAATACACAACTCTGTACTGCACTGTAGTTAGATACAGAGTTTCTGCCCAATGCTCTCATTCCATCCGCTACAACAATAGTGTGCATTCTGATGATACAGATAGATATATATGTGTTTGATGATACAGATAGATATATATATGTCTGATGATACAGATAGATATATATATATGTGTCTGATGATACAGATAGATAGATATATGTCTGATGATACAGATAAATATATATATATGTCTGATGATACAGATAGATATATATATGTCTGATGATACAGATAGATATATATATATGTCTGATGATACAGATAGATATATATATATATGTCTGATGATACAGATAGATATATATATGTCTGATGATACAGATAGATATATATATATGTCTGATGATACAGATAGATATATATATATGTCTGATGATACAGATAAATATATATATATATGTCTGATGATACAGATAGATATATATATGTCTGATGATACAGATAGATATATATGTCTGATGATACAGATAGATATATATGTGTCTGATGATACAGATATATATATATATGTGTCTGATGATACAGATAGATATATATATGTCTGATGATACAGATAGATATATATATGTGTCTGATGATACAGATATATATATATATATATACATATATGTGTGTAGTTTTGTCTATGTATCTTTTAGTTTACACTGTTAAAGCTATGCATTAAGAGATAAACATATTCTTACTTTGTAGTAGCCCCATCTCTGACCAGATCGTTACACATGTACTGTACTATTAACTCGCAATGATTGTTAGGATTTTTACAAGAATGCTGGTTTGTCCTGAAAAATAGATAGAAAATGAAATGACAAAAGTGTATGCATAAATAACACTAAAAAGGAACCATTAAATGAAAAACAAAAAAGATGATTTATCAAACAATATAAGATTTGATTTACTGTAGACCTGAAAATATTTTATCCCATTTAATCTTCGCCATTTTCACAATTTAGAGATTAAATCTAATTAAATGATTATCAGGAATTAATTTACTTCATTGGATGAAGATTAGGGTCTCACAAGAGATAGTATTAAGTGCAGTTAACATTAATTTGGCATGACGAGTAGTACTTATTAAGCAGTTTATCTGTATTATAGTGTATATCACCAGAGGTCAAGGTATTGTCAAAACAATACGCAGGTGTGAAATAAACTCAGAAAATTACTGTGCTTTGGTTAATTGTTAGAAATGTAAAGTAATCGGAAGTTTTGGACATAAAAGCGGTAGCCGTAAGATCTGTCTCTAAAGCGGTAGACTACCACTGAAATCGGTAGAATTAACATGTCTGGATGAGGCAGTCAATCAAGACAGGTTCCAGCATACAAATATACATTTACATGAATATTCAAGATCATCATCCAATCAAAATGTTTTTGCAGAATATATTTGGTCTAACAGCATTCGTGCCCCATAACTCCAACTAACTCTTTTTTCAGGAGCAGAAAATGATTTCTATATTTGTACATATTCTATACAGATATTTTTTTCTAATTATTAGTATATTGTAGCCGACTATTTTAGAAAGTCTTTATATTTCTAAATATACTTTACCATTCCACTTGTAAAACTGATCCTGCATAGTAAAAGACAGAACCAACATTGTATCCTCCCCGGCCATTGTTTTGTGAGTCAAACATTCTAAAAAGAAGAAGAAGAATACATGTACATACAATACATTGTACAATAAACTACTGAAATATCTATAGAATAGGTCTAAAAGTTTTTAAGTAACTGAAAGAACTTATCAAAAGTGAAACAGGTAGGATAAAGCACTTACTATGAGAAAAACTATGTATTCATATTATAGAATGTAGACTTTCTAATTGATAAATTGATGTGCCGCTGTATAACTCATATACATGTACTACATGTACCAGGGATTTTCCTACCTCCTGATGTCTGGTCCACGGTTTAAAAATATATCATGTTTTATAATTAAAACAAAAAAGAACTGATTTGAGACATTTGTTTAAAAATACAATGTACCATATTCTTTAAACATTATTTTGAAACTCCAAATCACATGTAGGAAATTTTAAATATTTTAATTTTTGGGGAGGAAATAAAAGCCATTTTCACATTGGGAATGGGTCCTAAAACTGGATCCAAGCCTAAGAAAATCCATGACTACATGTATATACATTGCATTACATGTCATGTTTTACTACAAATACAGTGTATATACATTGTACTACATTTCATGTTTTACTACAAGTATATACATTGTGCTACATTTCATGTTTTACTACAAGTATATACATTGTACTATATGTAATGTTTTACTACAAGTATATACAGTGTACTACATTTAATGTTTTTCTACAAGTATATACATTGTACTATATGTCATGTTTTACTACAAGTATATACATTGTACTACATTTCATGTTTTACTACAAGTATATACATTGTACTATATGTCATGTTTTACTACAAGTATATACATTGTACTATATGTCATGTTTTACTACAAGTATATACATTGTACAACATGTCATGTTTTACTACAAGTATATACATTGTGCTACATTTCATGTTTTACTACAAGTATATACATTGTACTATATGTAATGTTTTACTACAAGTATATACAGTGTACTACATATAACATTTTTCTACAAGTATATACATTGTACTATATGTCATGTTTTACTACAAGTATATACATTGTACTATATGTCATGTTTTACTACAAGTATATACATTGTACAACATGTCATGTTTTACTACAAGTATATACATTGTACAACATGTCATGTTTTTTTACAAGTATATACATTGTACTATATGTCATGTTTTACTACAAGTATATACATTATACAATATGTCATGTTTTACTACAAGTATATACATTGTACAACATGTCATGTTTTACTACAAGTATATACATTGTACTACATGTCATGTTTTATTACAAGTATATACATTGTACTATATGTCATGTTTTACTACAAGTATATACAGTGTACTATATGTCATGTTTTACTACAAGTATATACATTGTACAATATGTCATGTTTTACTACAAGTATATACATTGTACTACATTTCATGTTTTACTACAAGTATATACATTGTACTATATGTCATGCTTTACTACAAGTATATACATTGTACTATATGTCATGTTTTACTACAAGTATATACATTGTACAACATGTCATGTTTTTTTTACAAGTATATACATTGTACTACATGTCATGCTTTACTACAAGTATATACATTATACAACATTTCATGTTTTACTACAAGTATATACATTGTACTACATGTCATGCTTTACTACAAGTATATACATTGTACAACATTTCATGTTTTACTACAAGTATATACATTGTACTATATGTCATGTTTTACTACAAGTATATACATTGTGCTACATTTCATGTTTTACTACAAGTATATACATTGTACCACATGTCATGTTTTACTACAAGTATCTACATTATACAACCTGTCATGTTTTACTACAAGTATATACATTGTACAACATGTCATGTTTTACTACAAGTATATACAGTGTACTACATTTCATGTTTTACTACAAGTATATACATTGTACTATATGTCATGTTTTACTACAAGTATATACATTGTACAACATGTCATGTTTTACTACAAGTATATACATTGTACAACATGTCATGTTTTATTACAAGTATATACATTGTACTATATGTCATGTTTTACTACAAGTATATACACTGCACTACATTTCATGTTTTACTACAAGTATATACATTGTACTACATGTCATGTTTTACTACAAGTATATACATTGTACTATATGTCATGTTTTACTACAAGTATATACATTGTACTATATTTCATGTTTTACTACTATATGTCATGTTTTACTACAAGTATATACATTATACAATATGTCATGTTTTACTACAAGTATATACATTGTACTATATGTCATGTTTTACTACAAGTATATACATTGTACTATATTTCATGTTTTACTACAAGTATATACATTGTACTATATGTCATGTTTTACTACAAGTATATACATTGTACTATATGTCATGTTTTACTACAAGTATATACATTGTACAATATGTCATGTTTTACTACAAGTATATACATTGTACTATATGTCATGTTTTACTACAAGTATATACATTGTACTATATGTCATGTTTTACTACAAGTATATACATTGTACTATATGTCATGTTTTACTACAAGTATATACATTGTACTATATTTCATGTTTTACTACAAGTATATACATTGTACTATATGTCATGTTTTATGTCTACAAGTATATACATTGTACAATTATGTCATGTTTTACTACAAGTATATACATTGTACAACATGTCATGTTTTTATTACAAGTATATACATTGTACTATATGTCATGTTTTACTACAAGTATATACACTGCACTACATTTCATGTTTTACTACAAGTATATACATTGTACAATATGTCATGTTTTACTACAAGTATATACATTGTACTATATGTCATGTTTTACTACAAGTATATACATTGTACTATATGTCATGTTTTACTACAAGTATATACACTGCACTACATTTCATGTTTTTCTACAAGTATATATATTGTACAACATGTCATGTTTTACTACAAGTATATACATTGTACAACATGTCATGTTTTATTACAAGTATATACATTGTACAACATGTCATGTTTTATTACAAGTATCTACATTGTACTACATTTCCTGTTTTTCTACAAGTATCTACATTGTACTACATTTCATGTTTTACTATAAGTATCTACATTGTACAACATGTCATGTTTTATTACAAGTATCTACATTATACTACATTTCCTGTTTTTCTACAAGTATATTCATCGTACTACATTTCATGTTTTACTACAAGTATATACATTGTACAACATGTCATGTTTTTCTACAAGTATATACACTGTACAACATGTCATGTTTTACTACAAGTATCTACATTATACAACCTGTCATGTTTTACTACAAGTATATACATTGTACAACATGTCATGTTTTACTACAAGTATCTACATTATACAACCTGTCATGTTTTACTACAAGTATACACATTGTACAACATGTCATGTTTTACTACAAGTATCTACATTATACAACCTGTCATGTTTTACTACAAGTATACACATTGTACTACATTTCAGGTTTTACTACAAGTATCTACAATTAAGGACTGTCACTTATACATCATTGTTTGTATGAATTTAAGCTTAAGCCATCATTGAAAAATTATTTGTTTACTGTGTCTGACCATTATTTGTAGCAGTGGTTGGTCAGTAAACAAATTTTTCCCTCTAATTTTTATAGCCTATGTACAGGTTAATTGGACAGAATTTCAGATTTTTTATAAGAAAAAAGACTAACTTGGGCTAAAATGCCTAAAACATTGGGAGTGATGGCTTATAGGTGGCTTGGTGGGGTCACACTCACACCAAACATATCTTCTTTTTATTTTTGGCCAATAGCCGCCCTTTCAATAGAAGCTGACAGCTGACTGCCTGACAGATTCTGTGTCATCCCTAATACTCCATATGACATTTACCGCTGTGTATGTTTGTGTTGAAGTATACCCAGATATCTAATGAGGAAATGATCCAAGAAGCAGGAAGAAAACAGGATCCATAATTAAGAGGGTACTTATATTAAATCTTAGTAATATACACAAACTAAAGGATGAAGCCGAGTCATAGCTCAACTGACCTCCAAAATGAACCCATGAAGCCCAGCTAATATTTGTATAAGGGAACTACCATCAGCAGTCTCTTAAATTTATATCCTTGTTTATTTATAACCAGAATGTTGACTTTCTGTACAACACAAACACACACAAAATACCAAATAAATACCAAATATCAACATAAGACTAACCAAAAGACATCTGCACACAAAAACAGACAGACACACACACACACACACATATATATATATATATATGTGTGTGTGTATGTATGTACCGGTATATATTATATTATACACATGTGTATACACAAAGCACTAAAACCAACAACAATATATATCCTACGGTGTCAGATCTACATGTAAGCAAAAACATGTAGATAGAAGTCATGAAACAAAATATATAAAACACTAAAATTGCTAATGACAGGAACAAAAATGAAGTCAAATTTTCTGGACAACCTATCCCTTCATCTGGATTAAAATTTTTTTTTTACAACAACATAAATAACACACTCACACGCAAACACACACCAACACACACACACAGTCAGGTTACAAACGAAATGCTACGTGTTTATTGTCTATCAAAACTGGAACCAAACAAGTGAATGATTACAAAACTAAAACTTAACTCCCGTACCAACAAAATAGAAAAAATGTGAATAAAATAAAGTAAACAATATGTGAAATTGGCAAGAAACTGCACAATTACTTCAATCAGGTTAGTCTAAACACATGAAATCTACATGTTAACAAACATGAAGCTGAAATGAATCTTAGTTATTCTAATTTTTTATTCTTTTTTTTTTGCCTGATGTTCACATGGTTCTATTTGTATTGAACACAATTCTCAAACATGTCAAATAAAATCAAAGAACTTTAATCCATCTAACTGTTAGTAAAGTTTCATATGAAACTCTTGAAAAAAGAAAATGTTAAATTTATAAAAATAATAAATCTATAAAGAAAGATGGTGTGATAATTTAAAAGAAAAAAACTTGGAGAATGACCTAATGTTAATTAATACACATAATAGTGAAATAAGGTCAAACAGATTCACTCCTGATGACCTAAAACGAAATAACGCTTCAACTTCTCAAGACAATAAGTGACTCAAGTGGATCCAGGGTTCAGACAATATGTAAATCAGTTACCGGTAATCTACATGTGAATCAGTTACCGGTAATCTACATGTGAATCAGTTACCGGTAATCTACAGGTGAATCAGTTACCGGTAATCTACAGGTGAATCAAAAATTACAGGTAAATACCGGAACATGAATCCTTCTGTTAAATACATTGAATTCAGTTACCGGTAATCTACAGGTGAATCAGTTACCGGTAATCTACAGGTGAATCATTACCGGTAGCTACAGGTGAATTTAGTACTACAGGTACAGTTACCGGTAATCTACAGTGTTCCGGTACAGTGAATCAGTTGTAATTTGTCATCAAACAGGTCATCTACATGAATGTTGTAATCTACAGGTGAATCAGTTGCTAAGGTGTGTTACCGGTGCAGAGAAAACCGGTAAAAGGTGTATCACATACCGGTAATGTCCATGTGAATCATGTACCGGTAATCTACAGGCATCAGGGTAACCAGGTGAATCAGTTACCGGTGGAAATAAACTTATGTTATAATACTCATTTTTCATATTTACATGTTATAGTACATGTAGATCTAGTTTAGTACATACACCAAAGTTACGGGTTGTATTTGTCATCTTCACTATAAAATTTTGGCAGAGAAAGAAAAGTTAACACAGCTGGCATTTCAGTTAAGGTGGACACTACTTTACATGTAGATGTTCATTAACTTTGTGTTGATTAACACAGTGCTTTTAAAATCCTACTTTATTATGTTCAATTATGTTGATATATAATTATACAGTTCTATAAATGAATGTACATGTACACTACCTACTGCAGTAAATAATGAACAAGATGGGGTAACAGCTAACAGTCAATCACATACTTTATACAAACATAAGTCAGATTTCCAACCTTTGATAAAATGCCAATTTGCCATCTTTTTGCAAACCCAAGTCAGATCCTCTAGTTAAATGTTGGAAGTTGAAAGATACAGTAATGAAATGCCTGATATTTATTAATTGATATTCAAGTACTTTCTTCATTTTTTTCGAATTTTGACCAAATTCTAAGATTTCTCCATTATCAGATGCTAGGACCAAAACACAACAAAGAGATTAATTGTCAACAATAACTCATTAACTGACCTGTTGGCATTGTTTCTGTTTCTGTTTTCTTCATCCAATCTGTTATTACCTCCCCTTGAAAATAAAATGAAGCATTTAATAAAAACTGAATTCCTTTTCTAATTTTAGTATAGTATACATGCATGTTAAAATGTATGTAATACATTGTACAGTGGTACCTATCTTCAGTGACAAAGTTCTGTCATGTAAGACCATCAATCTTGAGCATCAAGATCTTTAGTATAAAATAAAACCCATTTTACAGAATTGTCTTGAGAGATCTAGATCATCAGCTATCTTGAGAGATCATCACCTGTCCTGAGAGATCATTGGCGGTCTTGAGCATACTGAAGGATCCTCAGGTCTAGAGATGCTGTCTAAAGAGATCACAAGCTACATGTTTCTATCTTGAAAGATCATCATGATTAGCTGTCAATCCTGTCAGATCATTACCTGTCTTGAGAGATCACAAGACTACATGACAGATCATAAGCTGTCTTGACAGATGATTGTTTATATTGAGAGATCACCATGGCCAGCTACCTGATCTTATCAGATAATCAGCTATCTTGTGGGATCATCAGTTATCTTGAGAGACTACATTTCTGGGAAAGATCGGGTTGTCTGACAAAACATGTTGTGCTGTACATGATTAATCTATCAGAATATCTGTATTCTCAAGGGGGGCTAATAGACTCTTTTTGGGAAATGGTCCTGTTTTTTCCCTGTTAAATGTACTTTGGATTTCAACTCTTCAACATTGAAATAAAAGCTGGTTGCCTATGATTAATTGAATATTTGCCAAGTGTTGCATTAATACACCACTGATATAAACAAATATGTATAGTTCATTATACTAATATCACCAGCATGTGGTTAACTTTCAATCTTCACATGCACAAACTTATCTCCATGTTATCTGCACTTTTATTTCTGACCCATATATTTATATTATTGTTGACAAATAATGTTTGTGCCTGTAGCTGGTTGACACTGATACAATACTGTTCAAATTATTTCATACACATTGTTTGTTTTTACCAGAACAAACAACAGATAAATTTACACCTGATACATGTAGTTATGTACATATATTGTACCCCACCTGAGTATTGTAATCTCATAGGCAGTCAGCTATAAAGCCACATTCCGGGGAGTAATGTTCATACATTTGTAAATAAACTTTTCTGTACTCAATGAATATGTATGTGCATTTTCAAAGTTCTATTCCAACTATAAATAGTTAATTAATTGTGGAAAACACCCAACACATTGATCTATTCATGAAATGAAACAGAATCATATTTGAGCACCCTTTGATTGGGGCAAATAGAAGGCACACCCACCTGCCTCAGCAGAGTTACAGAAAAAATAAATAAATACTGAAACAAAGATGTTTTTGTCATACAATGAATATATTATATGGTCCCAGTACATTTACATATGATATATGTACATGTATATATAAATATAGTTCATTTATTTGCAGCACAAATATGTACAGTAAAACCTGCTATAGCAATGACCTCTATATAAGGATCACCTGTTTGTAAAGGCCAGTTTTTTCAAGTCCCTTGACTGCATACTTCAACTTAACTGAACCTGTGTATAAGGGTCACTTGCACATAAGGGTCAATATTTTCTGGTCCCTTGGGTGGCCCCTATATACAGGTTTCACTGTACTTTTACTTTCATACTTGTCACAGTCACACTCACTCACTGTCGCTCTCTCTCAGTACATGTACTATCTTTCTTGTATATAATTGACAATTATGAACAAACCTATGAAAATGATACATTGTAATTGTATCTAAACAAAACATCAGTATAGATACAAGGTATGACCTTCACAGGTTTACTTATAATCTTGTATAAAATACATGTAGAAAAATGTTTTACAATTTAATACAATGTACAAAGTTTGAAAAATAATCCTCATTCTATTACATGCATCATATACAATATACAATGTCAGCATACACTGTATCATTTAAATAAAGTACAGTGGATTCCATTATTAAGACCACCTAATTGATTTACTCAAAGAGGTCAAATTTGTGAAGTGATCCTTTAATTGATGGCCTGGACTTACATGTTCTTTAATATTTAAATATATTAAGAAATTTTCAAGAAACTAATAAAGTACATGTTGTTTACATGTCATGATTTATAGGCCCAATCACACTCACATATTTAGGTGCATTTTAGATTAAGTTTCACCCATACATGGCCAATTAAAGGAGAGACTGGTGCTCATGGTCCAGAGATCAAAACATGGTGGGTCCGTTCAAAAACTCAAAGCACAAAATATTGATATTTTTTAGAAAATCGAAATTATCAGTGAAAATTAACAGGTTTCCTTTAGATTCTACATACATGTACACGTGTCAGAGGCTCCCAAAGTCTTAATTGAGACTCAACCCTTACACCATGATTATTTTAACTTGTAGTAACTGACACCTACAATTTTAATGAAAATGTGAAGCTTACCTTGGATTATGTAGGTAGACGTCGGCGCGTATGTTCTGTAAAAATATTAACACTAGCAAAATGCTGAAACGAAAGTTCATTAAAATCTTCTTCATCTTTATAAGGTAAATCAATGTCAATGTTTCATGTGCTTCTTGTAATGATCCTCGTGAAGTTTTGAATTAAATTAAATATAAATATTGATAGACGCAAGTATACCAAATAAGGAAAACGGATTAAAGTGACGTCCAAAGACCGATCAGATGTCATCGAGTCGTGTATTTATCGCCATCACTTGCTTTTGAGTCATAACATTACACCTTCCGTCAACTGTTACCGCACTTTTATTCTTTCCGCAGTAAGAAATAGTGCATTGTTTTTCTATTGTTTGAAATATAATTTTTGCCTGTTTTACGACTAATGCTTTCATATTATGATTAATTTTGAAATATTTATCGTGATTTTTTATTAATATTTCCTATTATTGCGAAAAAAATCTATTTTCACTTTAGGATCTTTGATGCGTAGTAATATATTGTGTACTGCTGTCAAGTAACCACCTTATAAGATGTAGTGATAGATGTGAATTCCTAAGAATTGAAAGACAAAGTCAGAGCCGGTAAATAGGTAAGCTACAATATTATCATCTTTAAGTATTTTCTTTAACCACAGAGAATGGAAAGTCATAAAAGCATTAAAGACTCGGTTAAATTAAATCTACCTATGCCCAGTATATGCGAAAGGTATTGACTTTAAATAGGCCTATAAAATGTAGTTTTCGGTAAGGCAGCTAGGTTTAGAGTAGCCTACTATAAAAAGACCATATGAACAGACCTCCTTTTCACAGCAATAGCTGCTCTACATGTATGTATATATATTGTAAGAGACAAGAAAATTTGTTACAGGTCCAGGTATTCGACAGGTAGTATATTAATGTAATGAATGGGAACTGTAAAGTATGCAACACCAATGCATCTAGGGGTGGATCCAGGGTTTTATGACAATGTAAATTATGTTTGCACAAACACAATAACAGTAGGTGGCAGTAGCTTATAGATGCAAAGACAATGATCAAAACAGTCAACTTTAAATACAGCAATGGGGGAATTTAGTGATTATGAATTCATCTTGGGAGGGGTACTCCAACAATGTTAGAGGTTTAAACGGTGATATACTTTTGACTTGCACTAGGGAGAGGTGACAAATAAAATTATAAAATGAAGCCTTCATGTATCAATTCAAATACCTGCACATCTGTAGGCCATTATACAATATAATTACGATAAATACATTGTGTTGATGACCATGATGTGAAATAAACCTAAAATAAGCTTGTATTGTTTCATTGTGCAAAATCAACACCTTTCTGACATAATTAATTTGATAAAGTCAGTTTGGTTATGGTGATATGCTTTACATGAAGTTTTACTAATTGCTTATTAAAACATTTAGTCTCACAGTTATTGCTGAAGTGAATTAAATATCTGCATGCATAATACGTGTACTAGGCTGAATTTTCTGCCCCGATTTTAAGCGATTTTTTTTTTTGGTAAAAATCTTTTAAATTTATAAAACCATTGTCATTAAGTTGTGACATGACATGTTTCAATTCATATAAGATGTGATTTCAAGATACCCATCATTTTTATCTACATGTTGTCCCATTTTCCATTTTGAACATAAGAATATCTAAGACGTTCGCTGATTGGTTGATCATAAATACATATTCATTATTATCTTAAAGTTAAATAATCAGCGAATGTCTTAGATTTTCTTATGTTCAAAATGGAGACAGACGACAAGAATACAAAAAACGATAGGTAGCTAGAATAAACTTCTCATATATATGGAATTATGTCATGTCATAACTTAGAGACGATGGATTTATAAATCTAAAAGATCAAGTAAGCATATCAACAAATATCAGACATACATCAGCAATAAGAAATAGATGGTTAAAATGATCACTGAACTGCTGTGAAAATGTCACAGCATTTTGTTACGAAGAAAGTATATGGGAGGACTTCTGCCCCTGATTTTACCACCAAAAAAAATCGTTTAAAATCGTCCTGTACTTGTACCTGCTTAGTTGCAAAAAGATTGTGGTAAACTATATAAAAAGCCAATCAAGGCAGAGCCAATGTTGAAAATTATTTTCAAAGGATGATGATTGCCATTGCCACTTTCATTGGAATGTTTAGATGTTATATTTATTTTATCATAACCATAGACCTTTTCAAGTTGTTCCATTCCATTCAGTTTTGTCAGAATAGTTTTTACTTGGATAAGGTGACTTATCAGATAAGGTATTTTCCAACATACTGAATGTAGGATGTATCTGTATGTCTGATGTACCTGTATTTCTGATGTACCTGTATGTTTGATGTACCTATATGTCTGACATACCTGTATGTCTGATGTACCTATATGTCTGATGTACCTGTATGTCTGATGTACCTATATGTCTGACATGTACCTGTTTGTCTGATGTACCTGTATGTCTGATGTACCTGTATGTCTGATGTACCTATATGTCTGATGTATCTGTATGTCTGATGTATCTGTATGTCTGACATGTACCTGTATGTCTGATGTACCTGTATGTCTGATGTACCTGTATGTCTGATGTACCTATATGTCTGATGTACCTGTATGTCTGATGTACCTATATGTCTGACATGTACCTGTTTGTCTGATGTACCTGTATGTCTGATGTACCTGTATGTCTGATGTACCTATATGTCTGATGTATCTGTATGTCTGATGTATCTGTATGTCTGATGTATCTGTATGTCTGACATGTACCTGTATGTCTGATGTACCTGTATGTCTAATGTACCTGTATGTCTGATGTACCTATATGTCTGATGTATCTGTATGTCTATTGTATCTGTATGTCTGACATGTATCTGTATGTCTGATGTACCTGTATGTCTGATGTATCTGTATGTCTGATGTACCTGTATGTCTGATGTACCTGTATGTCTGATGTACCTATATGTCTAATGCACCTGTATGTCTGATGTATCTGTATGTCTGATGTACCTGTATGTCTGATGTACCTGTATGTCTGATGTACCTATATGTCTAATGTACCTGTATGTCCGATGTACCTGTATGTCTGATGTATCTGTATGTCTGATGTACCTGTATGTCTGATGTACCTGTATGTCTGATGTACCTATATGTCTAATGTACCTGTATGTCTGATGTATCTGTATGTCTATTGTATCTGTATGTCTGACATGTATCTGTATGTCTGATGTACCTGTATGCCTGATGTATCTGTATGTCTGACATGTATCTGTATGTCTGATGTACCTATATGTCTGATGTACCTGTATGTCTGATGTACCTGTATGTCTGATGTACCTATATGTCTAATGTACCTGTATGTCTGATGTATCTGTATGTCTATTGTATCTGTATGTCTGACATGTATCTGTATGTCTGATGTACCTGTATGCCTGATGTATCTGTATGTCTGACACGTATCTGTATGTCTGATGTACCTATATGTCTGATGTACCTGTATGTCTGATGTACCTGTATGTCTGATTTACCTGTATGTCTGATGTTCCTGTATGTTTGACACATATCTGAATGTCTGACATACCTATATGTCTGATGTATCAGTATGTCTGATGTATCTGTATGTCTGATGTACCTGTATGTCTGATATACCTGTATGTATGATGTACCTGTATGTCTGATTTACCTGTATGTCTGATTTACCTGTATGTCTGATGTTCCTGTATGTTTGACACATATCTGAATGTCTGACATACCTATATGTCTGATGTATCTGTATGTCTGATGTATCTGTATGTCTGATGTACCTATATGTTTGATGTACCTGTATGTCTGATGTTCCTGTATGTTTGACACATATCTGAATGTCTGACATACCTATATGTCTGATGTATCTGTATGTCTGATGTATCTGTATGTCTGACATGTATCTGTATGTCTGATGTACCTGTATGTCTGACATGTACCTATATGTCTGATGTACCTGTATGTCTGATGTACCTATATGTCTGATGTATCTGTATGCCTGATTTATCTGTATGTCTGACATGTATCTGTATGTCTGACATGTACCTATATGTCTGATGTACCTGTATGTCTGATGTACCTGTATGTCTGATGTACCTGTATGTCTGATGTACCTATATGTCTGATGTATCTGTATGCCTGATTTATCTGTATGTCTGACATGTATCTGTATGTCTGATGTACCTATATGTCTGATGTACCTGTATGTCTGATGTACCTGTATGTCTGATGTACCTATATGTCTGATGTACCTGTATGTCTGATGTACCTATATGTCTGATGTACCTGTATGTCTGATGTACCTATATGTCTGATGTACCTGTATGTCTGACATGTATCTGTATGTCTGATGTACCTTTATGTCTGATGTACCTGTATGTCTGACATGTACCTGTATGTCTGATGTACCTGTATGTCTGATGTACCTATATGTCTAATGTACCTGTATGTCTGACATGTATATGTATGTCTGATGTACCTGTATGTCTGACATGTATCTGTATGTCTGAAGTACCTGTGAACCTACGGAGTACTGTTAAAGTTTATCTATTGATTGTTTCACTTTGAAAAGTTTGATAAATGAAATATGATATGAGTTTATGTTAGTGACTGAATTGATAAAACTGAAATCTAGGTTTAGAGTCATAAACAATGTGTAAAAGTTATCTTCTGTGTAAACATGCAGATTCAAATGAATAATTTCCATTGTACTTAGGATACATAAATTTTACATGTATTACAAATGATATTGATGCTGATAAATCTGAAATGACTTTAAAGTAAATCCTGTGATAAAAGACAATTCTAATTTTACACTTGTGGAAGGGTGGTACCTAGTAGTTGCCTTTCCCCTGGGGTCGAATTAAGTGATTCCATCTTACAATGTACTAGTCAATTGGACTAGTTGGAAACAATTTTTCTAGTCTTGTGACAAATTCTCTAGCCTCAAAGTGGTACAACAAATTACCAAATTGACACATTTTTACCAAATTGGTACCAGAACTACCGATTTGCTTCTTGTACAATAAGTTATCTATCGTTTGTGTTATCAAAACAGCTATGATTATCTTAGTTTGAGTTAAGAAAAAAAAACTATGGGGAAGATAAGGTAATTCTGGTGTTCACTGTTCATACACTAGAACCTTCCATCAGTACATGTTTATACTGTAATGTTTATACAGATTTTCTGCTAGTCTAGCGGACTAGCTGAAGCACAACCTTGACTAGTCCGCTGCAAAAGTTACTAGTCTCGGACTGGCGGACTACTGCTAATTTTGAACCCTGTTTCTTGGCTTCCATGTTTATTTGTTTAATTTTGGTAAAAATTCTGCAGAGACATTTTCGCTGACTTGGAGATGTCACCAGCTTTAGGTGAAGTGACACAAATTTTGACCTGTACTATGGACTGACACCAATGCAGTGAGGGTTCCTTTGTGGACCACAACTACAAGATCCCAGTATTTAAGTCTCATCTGAAAGACCTGTGACCTTCATTTCGTATACTGAGCGCTTGGTGAATAATCAGTCACTGCCATTTTGTAGTCTTTGGTATGACTTGTTACTGGCAATTGAATCCATGAACTTCCATTTGCCAGTACAACACTCTACATGTAAACCACGATAACCAATTGGATTCATTGTAACAGAGTTATATTCCTCCACTAGTTAAAGTCACTTTCATAAGATTTCATAAAATTCTGTTTGATAAATGTACACCTTTGAGTGTCTGTGATAGGTGCATCAGACAATGGTTTACCTATCATAACAAGTAGAGGCCTCCGTGGCCGATTGATTAGAGCATGGCGCTTGTACAGAGTGACGAAAACACCATTAAAAAAAATCATAACAAAAAGTAGTTTGTACCATGCTGTCAACATTGTACACACACACAGCATCACACACAAAAAGTCGGGTCAGGGAAAACTTATCATATATATATATATATATATATATATAAATATATATATATATATATATATATATATATATATATATATATATATATATATATACATATATATATATATATATATAACAGAAGTATATATATATATATATACATAGTGATACATGTACATGTATAGGGGTATAGACATGATTATTTTACAACAATTGACTAACAAGTTAAATCAACTTATATTTACTTTTTATGTTTGGTAACATTGTTGACTGTGATGTCAGTGTGCTTACTGTGGAAGGAAACCCGAGTACCTGAAGGAAACTTACACGTCCAACCTGGCGACCGCCATGACATCTTACTTACTCCCCTGTGTCCAATACAATGATCAAGCGGATTCACATTTGTTAGTAGCGAGTGTGCTAACCACTGTGCTACACACACTCTTAAGTTTGATCAACAAATGTTGTTAGCATCCAGAATTTTGTTTGTGGAAATGAAATAGACACATGTTTTATATTTACAGTTGTGATCTGGGCATAATAAAGGGTGCATCTACCTGTGACAACCAGACTGACATAATATTATAAGTTGTAAAAAAAAAAGTCATAAAATAAATACTTATTTTCCTCATCCTTAAAAGATCATAAATTTGAACTTGTACATGTTGTATCTAAATGTATCAATTTGATTGTTTTGTACTGAACTATGACTGATGAATAGATTTAAGGGATGAATCTAAAAAAAATTCATTGGGTTGAGTTATCACTCACATAAAGACGAAAAGTTGCATCATGTTCTTCATTTTTATTCCTTATCATTTTATTGAAATTCTGTTCCTTTTTTAACTAGTATAAAGTCAGTTTGACATTAGTACCTTCTAACAAAATTATATGATACCATTATACATATAAGTTATCAATACAGTGGAACTTGTAAGACCACCTAACTGACTGATTGAAAGTTGTAGAAATAGTCAGGTGATCTCGTAAAGGGGCATTTGTTTCGATTTTATTTACTTTTACTACCTGTACTTGATGTACAATAACAAATAAGAGTTATACACAGGCATAAAAAATCTTATATTCCAATATTTTTTTCGTGAAAATAAGGTCAGGTACAATGTGATATGCATACAAATAGTAAGGTTGAATTAATCAATTGCAAGTGAATAATTGCCAAACCTGGGTTTCTCAAGCAATTTTCATAGAATATGTAGTAATTCAAAGAACTTGTATGCCTATGTATATCAATTTTATGTTTTTGTAGATCACTCTAAGTAGGATTAAGGAAAGAAATATTCTTGAAAAAAAAAACATGGCTAATGACCCTTTATGTCAGGTCCTATTTTATCAAATAGTTTTCAAGAGACTGAAAACTTGTGGTCTGAAATTTGGGGTGGTCTGCTAACTGCTAAGCAAGGTAGTCTGTAGGCGAGGTTCCGCTATATCTCGGTAATGGATGTCCATTTAACATATGTGTAGGTGTTAGTGCCTAGAGTCCAATCAAATTAGTTGTTGGATGTAGAAATTAAATGATTTTGTTATTTCACCACCACTTTTTAAATTTTTGTTGCAGAAAACCAAAATGAAGATACTATATTTGCTAAGTATTCTGATAGCGATACATCAGGTTCACAGTGACCTATATTTACACAGTCCAAGAGGATCAAACAACCGTCTACGTGAGAATACAGCTACAAGAACAAATGCCAACAGAGTGTTTGATTCACAGGTAAATACATTTACATGTACAGTTGGGTGACAAAAATGACGATTATTTTTTTCAGTATATTTTATATAAAACCACATTTTTTCAAAACATTCATGGAGAATCATTTCTAAAGCAAATTTAATGAAATTCATACCATAAACTCAAATTATATAACACTTGTATATTTGCTCATAAAGGTAATATTTTCTGTTTTCAAGATTGAGCAATTTTAACAGAAACTAATTCCTTATATCACAACTCCGTATTTGTACATATTAAAAAGAGACAAGTTCCTGAAATAGAGACCCAGGTAATAAATCAATTGTTTCATTGCCTCAGTACCAATGAAATAACTGAATATTGTTACATTCATGTTTAAAATTCCCTATACTTTAAGAAAAAATAAGTAAGAGTCTTGCTATTAAATGATGCCTACAAAAACAGTTTCTCCTGCCTGGTCTTTTAATATTTACTGTCGGTCCTCGCATGATTGCCAAGGTGGCATTTCAAATTTCCCACGATTTTGATACAACTGCAGTTTGATTGGCTAATGTTTCAAGCGATGTGGCAAACCTTTTTGATGTCAGTCGGCTGAATCTGGTGTACATAAACAATGGATGCCACAAACCGCTTCACTAAAGGTTGCTGTGAAGTCCTTGGAGATTCTTTAGCAAAAAGTGGTTCATCTCCAGATTATTTATTAGTGTACAGCAATAATTGTTTGAACAATTTAGTAAGGAAATTTTACGCTGAACTAAAAAAAGTAATTATTTAAACATGTTCCGTATAACAAAACAATGATTAACTGGGTCTGAGGGCATAAGCAATTTTGTTGGCACCTAATAGTCAAGACCCCCGGTGCCAACAAAATTGCTGTTGCCCTCAGACCCAGTCAATTATTGTATACTGTGACGTTAGCTTCCAATAATTAAGAAGTTATATTGGATAATGATTATTGCCTGTTAGATTTTTCAGGTGGGAAAAGATCTGATTGCTCAGATCCAGTCAGTCCTAAAAAAATTTAATTATTGAAGTCTGCCTTTTCCAAGTGTTCCAGGCTTTCTTCACACAATTATGTAGATCTATTTTGCTGAAAAATTTTCAGGGTCATGCTTGCTGTAAATTTTCTCAGTATACATGTATTCATGTATGTAGATATAGCATTAAATGGCAGGTTTGATAACTTAAATATTTGTAAAGTATACAACTTTGAGGTCATTACACAGAGCCTACATAGAAGGTGCAAACGTTCTTTCATATTCTGCAACTTTAATTAAGTAACTGTATTAGGAAATTAAATAGAATTACGCATTTGCTTTACATATATTCTATTTATTTGCAAGACTACTTTCATGCGTAATCTCAAATTACGTTGTCAGTATTATGTCAGCATAGCAACAAAGGAAATAATGACCAGGATGTGGACATTATGACATCATCTCGACATTGATAAACATTTTGTAATAGTGCTGTGTAGGACATTGATAGTTGATGGTATGTTTACACATCCTGTTATTATGTATCATTGTCCCATATAAACAGATTTGACAGATATTTAGTGTCCATATAAAGAGATTTGACAGATATTTAGTGTCCCATATAAACAGATTTGACAGATATTTAGTGTCCCATATAAACAGATTTGACAGATATTTAGTGTCCATATAAACAGATTTGACAGATATTTAGTGTCCATATAAACAGATTTGACAGATATTTAGTGTCCATATAAAGAGATTTGACAGATATTTAGTGTCCCATATAAAGAGATTTGACAGATATTTAGTGTCCCATATAAAGAGATTTGACAGATATTTAGTGTCCCATATAAACAGATTTGACAGATATTTAGTGTCCATATAAACAGATTTGACAGATATTTAGTGTCCCATATAAACAGATTTGACAGATATTTAGTATCCCATATAAACAGATTTGACAGATATTTAGTGTCCCATATAAACAGATTTGACAGATATTTAGTGTCCCATATAAACAGATTTGACAGATATTTAGTGTCCCATATAAACAGATTTGACAGATATTTAGTATCCCATATAA
Organism: Atrina japonica; assembly: GCA_030159075.1. Taxonomy (NCBI): domain Eukaryota; kingdom Metazoa; phylum Mollusca; class Bivalvia; order Pterioida; family Pinnidae; genus Atrina; species Atrina japonica. Next base: position 415,412 of record BROG01000100.1, on the reverse strand, counting down.
ACAGATTTGACAGATATTTAGTGTTCCATATAAACAGATTTGACAGATATTTAGTGTTCCATATAAACAGATTTGACAGATATTTAGTGTCCCATATAAAGAGATTTGACAGATATTTAGTGTCCCATATAAACAGATTTGACAGATATTTAGTGTCCCATATAAACAGATTTGACAGATATTTAATGTTTTTCCCTTAGTTATGATAACATTACCCCCATGAACACACTGTATCTTGAATTGGGTGTCAGGTTATTTGAAGTTGGGTATTTGGGTCTCATGTTGTTAGAAGTCAGGGTATTTGGATATCAGGTGTTTTGGAAGTCAGGGTATTCGAGTATCAGGTGTTTTGGAAGTCAGGGTATTTGGGTATCAGGTGTATTGGAAGTCAGGGTATTTGAGTATCAGGTGTATTGGAAGTCAAGGTATTTGGGTACCAGGTGTTTTGGAAGTCAGGGTATTTGGGTACCAGGTTAGTTTGTTATTAGGATATTTGGGTATCAGGGTATATGGGTATCTTAGAAGTCAGGGTATTTGGGTATCAGGTTATTTGAAGTTAGAGTATTTGGGTATCAGGAAATTTGGGGCAATTTGCCACAAAATACAACTGTCTCTTGATGAGAGACATGAAGTCATTCTTAGATTACCTTAATTATGTCTAACTTACTCACATCAATATAATTGTAACTTTCTGATTAATTAATAAGTAACATCTCCAACCTTAAAAATAGAAATTATCAAATAAAAGAAGAAAACAACAAATAAAAAATACATCCTTCCCCTTCACCTCTCCCCTTGAAAAAAATCTTGACATGTAGGTCTACATTAGTATCATCTTGGCCAATTTTACAGTTTACACCTTTATAAATAAGGAAAAGCTATAATAGTAACATTGTACAATATTGATAAACATTTATTTTGATGTTAGATATTTCCTGTAGGTTGATATTATGCAGCAGCTGGGCTGTATAGCTGGCTTTACGATACCTGACAAAGTCTTTTCATTGACTTGTGTTGTGCAACAACGATAGAAAATTATAGGCAGATTAGGTTGTTTATATTCACATTGTAATGATACACAAGTCTGTATCTGCCATGGTTGTTGCTAGTTTGGATCAGGTCTACATGTACATGTATGTAGGTATGTTGACAGAACTTCACCAGTTTTATCATTCAAAATGATGATGTTTGAATTGTCAGCTGGTCTTTAGAACATTAATGACCACTTTAAAGTATCATAAATAATGTCTGATATCTATTCGGTAGATGTCTGTGTTTGTTTGGTATTCTTAATCATATAACATCTTTATGTAAATCCTAAATGTCAACACTTTTGTACATATCATTTTTACATCTGCTTAAGGTGGGGACTTTCTTTGACATATAGTATTGTGTCTCCCAACGTATATATATATATATATATATATATATATGTATATAGGGGCCACCCAAGGGACCATAAGATATTGACCTTTATGTGCAGGTGACCCTTATACACAGGTTTAATTTAGTTGAAGTATGCAGTCAAGGGACTTGAAAAAACTGGCCTTTATAAACAGGTAATCCTTATATGGAGGTAAACACTATAGCAGGTTTTACTATATATATATATATATATATATATATATATATATATATATATATATATATATATATATATATATATATAATATATATATACAAACACACACACATATTTTAAAATACAGCCATTTTGGGAGGTGACCTTTCTGCTAAGGATTATATTTACAGTAAAACATGAATATAACAAACTTGGTTTGTACGAATTCATGCTCATAGCGAATCAATGAATATTGCCCTGGCTACACCTTTATATATTCTTACTTGAACAACAATTTTACAACAGATTTTACAGAACAAAAACCAATTTCTATGTCCCTCACGCCTTCTTTGATACCTTTAACCAACATCTTATTACAAAGTGATCAATATCATTTAAACAAAAGTCAATTCTTAACTTTTTGCCAAGCGAAAATTGAATAAGTTGTGTAAATAAAAAGTAACAAAAACCTAACTGTTTTCTTTTGACTTCTCGTTCAGTTCTCGTGTAGCCTAGATTTAGAGTGAAATTTTACTTAACAAATTTTGTTTTAACCCTTCAACCCATTTCACTATAACTGTACAACAAACTGTTTATCATATAACAAATTGAACAATAAAGTACCTTGAAATTCATTATAAGTGAGTTTTACTGTATATTCTGTTTATTTTGTCTGATTTCAGAACAACAACAGGGGTGGTTACAATGTTGGTGATGTCGATAACACACCATCTGGTAATGATGAGGGAAAGCAATATCGTATGGTAAGTCTTTTCGTATACTTCTTTTTATTTTCGTGAAATTGTGTTGTACAATGGAACCTGTCTTGACAGACCACCCTTATAAAAGACAACCTATCTTGTGAGACCACCCTTATAAAAGACTACCTGTCTTGTGAGACCACCCTTATAAAAGACTACCTATCTTGACAGACCACCCTTATAAAAGACCACCTGTCTTGTGAGACTACCCTTATAAAAGACCACCTGTCTTGTGAGACTACCCTTATAAAAGACCACCTATCTTGTGAGACCACCCTTATAAAAGAACATTTGTCTTGTGAGACCACCCTTATAAAAGACCACCTGTCTTGTGAGACCACACTTATAAAAGACCACCTGTCTTGTGAGACTACCCTTATAAAAAACCACCTGTCTTGTGAGACTACCCTTATAAAAGACCACATATCTTGTGAGACCACCCTTATAAAAGACCACCTATCTTGTGAGACCACCCTTATAAAAGACCACCTGTGTTCTGAAACCACAATATGAAAACCATGTGGTTAAAGACATAGTATCTACGAAAATGGTTATTTTTTTTAGTCGGCAATTTTGCGGAAATATCGAAGATATGACTGAATAATGATCTTCCACGTCGACACTTTTTGTATAATTAGCGTAATTAACGGATAAATGCTGATTTGTTGTCGTCGTCTGTAAGAATCAAACTCATTAATTAGACCACAGAAACAATCCCAGAAGCACACGCAATGACCTAGATCGTATCGATATCAATCAATGGATGCTGAGTTAAGCACGTGTTGATTTATTTACAATTCGATATTTATACATAATTGTATCGTTTACATTAACGGTTTGCATGAAATTAACTTATTTTTATCATTTAATCCTGTTGTGGCTATTTTCCTTAACCTAAAACATCAATTATTTGAAAATGTAATTACGTACCAATCGATCAGGATTTTAGCGACTTCGGCGTGAGATCCTACATTTAGACGGTCCTTGAGGCTTATCTATCGATCATGCTCCTTTCCAATATTTTTATCTTGGTCTTGTTGTATTTCGCCAGAACTTCTTTCCGATTTCTTTTTCTAGCTGAATCTGTCAATTTTAAAAGGTCGGCCACGATTTGTTTTTGCTTTGGACGCCATGCTTTTCACTATCAACAATGGAAATGCGCATGCGCAAATACAGGTCCACGCTAAGGTTATATGAATATGGGCGGGCTTGCAAACGAATTTTTGTCGTCCGACAAAAAATAAAAAAAAACGTGGAAAGTTGTGAAATACAATAAAACTATACTTCTATGTGTTTTAATTCAACAATTTTTCGTTTTTTATCTCCAAATACTAACATATTTGACCCAAACAATTGAGATTGAAATATTTGAGGAAATCGTAGATACTATGTCTTTAAACAATCTTTTAAATAATACCTCATTTTAGAGACCATTTTTGTTGTTGTGAGACTACCACATTTCAGTGGTAGATGGGGTGGTCTCTTAAGACCTGTATCTTTATTTACATATGTACTTGTTAAAGTACATTGTAAATAGAAATTTTAATGGAAACAAACTAGGAAAACATAAATGCATAAAAAAAAGAATTGTGTTTGTGACTTTATCATGATTGTATGAATAGATAAAACTGATACCTGACATCAACCCTGCGACGAGGAAATACTGCTGAACACCTGGACAAAACTTAGTACATGTACAATATAATATAATTATAGTACATACTTACATAGCTACTACTTTTACATGTGTGTGTGTGTGTTTCTACATGTGTGTGTGTGTGTGTGTGTGTGTGTGTGTGTGTGTGTGTGTGTGTGTGTGTGTTGATGCACATGTATAGTTTAAAATGTTTGTATATCAACAAGATTTCAAAATATTGGCATGAATTTCTAGTTACATGTACAATAACTTGTTCATTAATACATACATCGGTATAATTTACATGGTACATGTATTAAGCTGAGGAGATGTGTACTACATGTTCATGTGCTTGAATAATTAAAACTCAAAAAAATGAATCATGAAATGATATTGAAATTAATTTGAAATCTGTGTCATGCTGTGTTCTGTCCCAGCTTACAAATAGGTGAATAGATGTACAGTCTATTGAAATATATCATGCATATCAATACATATCCAATCTATAAAATATATATATATGGAGATCAATATCTATCTAATCTACAAAAATTAGTTTATTGAAAATCAGTCATCAATGGTGTATTTTGGAACTAAGCTATATATGTTTTTTGTATGCTTGATTGATTTTTGGTTTAAGTCATCCTTAGCGATGCTTCTTTTGAATAACACACAAAATGTATTTGTTTCTTTTGAGACTTTTGTCACATGATTTATTACAGTATATACAATTTATTATATAGGAGATTAAGGCATTGGTTTATACTAAATATGCTATTTAGACATGGAGATTTTTTGTATATACATGTAAGCTGCATGTTACAAATCTCTATCTTAAAATTAGGAAGGATATATTTCTAAGTATAACTTTTGACAGTAATATTTCAACATGTATCCATATATATATATAGAGGATATTTGACAATTGTTTTTGAATAACATGTTTATTACATCTAGTGAGGCAGGAGAGTACATATTTAACACAAGTGTGTAGCACGAGTGTTAAATATGTACATTGTATTCCCCTGCCTCATGAGATGTAATAAACATGTTTTTCAAAAACAATTGTCAAATATTCCATTTATCATATTTTCCAGTTACGTTTTGTTAGGCCCAAGATTTACATGATGTTCTGTACATGTAGGCTAGTCTACGGCTTGTGAAATGTAAACAAACAACGTTTTGACTCAGGGGCTCGGAAATCTTTTTAATGTGTAATATGCTCAGTGAAAACTGGAGCCTGATTGAAATACATCACTTGATGCCTCAAAGATTATGCCATAGATATCGATAGACCTGGATAGCAAACTCGCTTTGAAATCATATTTAGCCCAGTTGGATGTTCATTTTCTTTACTGTATCGCCAGTGTCACTGAATCTTTTTAAAAAATTTTGAACTGTGGACCTACAAATGTAGATAGTGGATACATTAAACATTTCCACTGCCTTTTGACCATTTACACCCACTCCACCAAAACATAATATCGCCTGCTTTTTAGTGGAGACAGAACAACTCTGTGCGGAGCCATTTTGTTTAGCTTCGATAAGGCGTTATAAATAGCTCACACGAAAATACCCTCTTGATACGTCACATCTACAGTACGTGTCAAAAGTTTTTACCATGGCATCACCATTTATTGGCATTTATTAGCAAATGTGATCAGTTTATAAACAATGAATTGAAAATTATCATTACAATATAGATGGGATTTAATTAATCTTATTTTCATTAGTGGCCTGGCACTGTATTTTGATTGGCTAAATGAAAAATATCATTTTTTTTCATTAAGCCAATCAAAATACAGTAAAATCAATGAAAAATAACAGTGAAAAATAAAGCTTTTATTTGATTGATATATTTGATAAAAAATGTAATAAATATATTTCTTCATTTTAAAAGATATATTTTATTTTTCTTAAGTCATTGCATTAAAAACAATTTATGAAATACATGTACTTATTTTTCTTGTATTATGTACAAATATTTATATTAAAATTAAAGAGGATATATTTCTTAGTACATGTATAACTTTTGACGGTGGTATTTTGACATTTTTCCGTATAAATATATACATTTCCTCATTTTAGAAGATATATTTTATTTTTCTTGAGTCATTACCATAAAAAAACATCTGTGAAGTTCTTATTTTCCTATACCGTGGTATTATTTACAAATATTTATATTAAAATTAGAGAGGATATGTTTCTAAGTATAACTTTTGACTGTAATATTTCGACACTTTTCCAAGTATAAATTTACTCATTTTAAAAGGTATATTTTATTTTTCTTGAGTCATTGCCATAAAAAAACATCTGTGAAGTACTTATTTTTCATGTATTATGTACAAGTATTTTCACATACGTCATAGTCTGCATTCTTGCGATTCATTTGTATAGTCATGTATTTATATCAGCATATTTATAATAGATTGATATTAATTGATATGGGTGTTTGGATTTTGACCCTGTATATCTACTGGTGTGTGTCACAAGTTTCTAAATATAGAAAGTCATCGTGTGTATTGTGTTACATTGTGGAAATAATTTGAAGTCAAAAAATGTTGTTGAATGGAATAGGGTCAAATTAACAAAATATTCAAATCTCAGTTATTTCATTATAAGTTAAAAAATACTCAAATTAAACAGGATTTTCATATCATCAATTATAGCCATTTGAAACTCTAAAATTTAATGTTTTTGTGACTAGAAAAAGCTTAATAGTCTTCACTGACCCCTTCCAAACATAACAAATGTCCCTGTTGTTACCTGTTATTTAGCCACCACCTCAACATGCAATACATGATATTTCGTTGAAATGGTTAAAAAATGTACAGAATGATTGCATATTTGAGAGTTTTATGATGAATATGTAAATATTTTGTCAGAACACTAATTTTTTTCAACAATTTTGGTTTTTAGCTTTTCACCACATCCATTGTGTTACTACATGGTAAATTCTTTGTGTAATAGTTGTTTTTCTTGACAGAGAGAGACCTGCAATATTAACTTCTCCCAAAAGTTCAATTCCCATCCTTTCATGACCATAAGAAAGATATATGGAACTTTTGAAATAAAAGCATAATAGGAAAAACTGTAGATATACCTGGGACCATAATTGCTTTTGGTTGTCAGAATGTTGTTGCGTTTTGTACACGGTGAAGATGTTTCACTGAAATTGTTTGCTTTGCTGAATAGATTCAAAAGAAAATATTGTAAACAGTGGCCATTCATTTTCATTCTGGGGAGCATTCAGTCATTTTTTTAAAGTGAATTTGATGTCATAATATGTCCTTCATGTTACTGTCCATGTAGTTACTGTTTAAAAAGCAACACAAAGGATGGTTTTAGTAACATCATGGACAGAACAAGTAATAAAGGCACAATATTGCCTGCTTAATTTAGAAATTCCTCGTTATTCCCCTCAGTGAATTTCAATCATTATTTTTCGTTTACAATCTTGAATATCACGGTTATAACAAAAGATTTGATTAGGGGGTAATGCTTCAAAGGTAACAATAAGGATACTCCTTAGTAACAGCATGGATTTTAATAAGAATGAACATAATTTATTCAGAAATGAATACTTTTACAACATTTATTTTGTTTCTCAAAAGTATTTCATATCTATATTAAATGTTTATCATATTCAAGGTATTATCTGGTTTCTCTCTTCCAAGTTACTGAAACCCCTAGATGGAAATGGGAACAAGAGAGACATTTATACATGTAGGAGGATACTTAATGGGCAATGAACGAAATGCTTATTAGCTATGATTAAATAATGACCAACCAATCATTAGTGAAAATGGTCATAGATGTTTGAGTGCCGGTATCCTATTACTAATTTCATTGATTTTGAATATGATATATATTTCATTTCATTATTCAAATGAAAAGTTTTAAGCATAGTGTAACACCAATGACTTTCTTCCCAGTAATATATGCGAGTTGTACAGAATTGAAAGAATTTTAAAGACTTGTAGTATATTTTGGCATAGAAGTGAGTGATGTTAAAGCACAGAGGACATATGTTTTAGGAATTTTCCCAATGTAGTAGCCAATTTTTCCCCTGCAGATACTTTCCACGCCGAATGAATTGGCTAGCTAATCACCTTTGTTAAAAATTGCATTCCAGTGTACATGTAAGGTACTGTAAATCCGAAAATTTTCACAGGACTTTATTTCCGCGATACACTGTTTCTAAATTCATTCGCAAGATGATATTTTCGCAATTTCGGATGCCCATTTCACCATACTATTATCATATTTTATTACACGATAATTTTGTTTTTGCAAGCGAGAGCGTAAATAAAATTCTCACAAATAATACCTAATTATTAGTAATGGAAAGGATAATTTCTGATAAGCAAATTTTTTTTTTACACATTTTGTAAATTCAAATAATCAGCTGAGGGGTGAAATAATTGGCTAAACAGTTTAGAGGGGTAAAGAATGCTACTACACCAGAACCCAAATAAACCCAGTAAACCACATTGACTGAAGAAAAACTAATTACAACTGCATCAAAATCACAAAAATGGATTTAACCTAGTTGAACTGAGGAACACAATTTTTTAAGTGTACCCGAATTGCATTAATGAGTATTATTGTGATTTCAGTGCTTTAAAACATAATATTTCTTAGTCAAACCTAGTTTTTTGTGATGCTAAAATCCTATTAATGAGTTAAACTTTGATTAACTTGGTTTAACTAACTAGGTTTAACTTAAAAATATTAGGTTTAACTTAGAAATATTAGGTTTAACTTAGAAATATTAGGTTTAACTTAAAAATATTAGGTTTAACTTAGACATATTAGGTTTAACTTAGACATATTAGGTTTAACTTAGACATATTAGGTTTAACTTAAAAATATTAGGTTTAACTTAAAAATATTAGGTTTAACTTAGAAATATTAGGTTTAACTTAGAAATATTAGGTTTAACTTAGACATATTAGGTTTAACTTAGAAATATTAGGTTTAACTTAGAATATTAGGTTTAACTCATTCATGTGATTTTGCATAGAATAGTTGATAGTTAAGATAAAGTACTCATTTTATAGTCTAGTTTACGATTTTGAATGAGTGAGGAAAAGTGATTACATAATCATTAGACCCCAAAGGGACATTGGAAGGTAGCTCATCCATTTTGTTAATTAATATTAAGTTAATTAATTACAATTCTTAATGTCAAAATGTTGTTTGAGATTCTGAAAAATATAGAATCAAACATATGTACTGATTGTAAATCTATCATCGGTAAAATATGCTTGTCATCATGAAAATCTAGAGAGACAGAGAGAGAGGTAGAGGGAGGGTGAGAGAGAGAGAGAGGGGGAGGGAGGGTAAGAAAGAGAGATATATTGATTTTGTGTACTTATTTAAAGTAAAACTTAAAAAAAAAAAAAAGAAAGTTTGCCAGTTTACTTGCAGAAGGCTGATGGTTTCTTCCCGGGTACATGTACATTGTAACCAGGTTCTCATTTTCATCATTAAAAACTGGCTGCCACCACATAACTGAAAAAATTGTTGAGTGTGGCATTGGACGCTATTTAAAATACACATTCCTTAATTGTGATGACTTACCGTAGTTTTAATTAATACATATATTAGTTATTAATTAATACAAAATGAACACTCATTTATAAAATCCCATTTATTGATTGATTTTATTATTGCCCTTTTTTGTCTTTACAGAAATACTTTCAAAGTGGACCATACAAGACTTTGACCAATGAACAAGGTAAAAGTATTATGACAGTCGAGTGGACCAATCAGCATGGATGTGGAGGGAATGAAGATACAGACCCACAGAAACAAAACTGTAACATGGTACTACAATACATGTGTCAAGATGACGTAGACTCACCCACAGGTATGTTATACAAAACTGTAACATGGTCGTACAGGTCAAGATGACATAGACTCACCTACAAGTATGTTTTACAAAACTGTAACATGGTCATACAGGTCAAGACGATGTAGACCCACCCACAGGTTTGTTATACAAAACTGTAACATGGTTGTACAGGTAAAGATGATGTAGACCCACCCAAAGGTATGTTATACAAAACTGTAACATGGTCGTACAGGTCAAGATGACATAGACTCACCTACAAGTATGTTATACAAAACTGTAACATGGTCGTACAGGTCAAGACGATGTAGACCCACCCAAAGGTATGTTATACAAAACTGTAACATGGTCGTACAGGTCAAGATGATGTAGACTCACCCACAGGTATGTTATACAGGATGATGTAGACTCACCCACAGGTATATTATACAAAACTGTAGCTTTTTTATGTGAATGTTTTAGAAAAACTTCTATTTGCATTTGATACAAATACATATAAAGTATACACACCAGTCGGTACATATATGTTGTACATGTACTCTGTACATATGACAGGATGAAGAATTAAGACACACCATTAACCTTTTCATATACCGATAGGTGTCTCGTTCATGTTGCACAGGTATTTAGAAAATATATTTTATAAGATCAACTGGTCCCTAATTAAATAGATCATTTGAACATCTAAAATGACAGGTATTTATATTTTATAAGATCAATTGGTCCGTAATTAAATAGATCATTTGAACATCTAAAATGACAGGTATTTATATTTTATAAGATCAATTGGTCCCTAATTAAATAGATCATTTGAACATCTTAAATGACAGGTATTCAGTCTAGATCAAATCATATCCACACAACAGTATATTGTATCCAATGTACATTGTAATTAATTTTTTACAGGAACCGCTGATACCCTCAGAAATGGAGTCACCACAAACACCCCACAGCACAACCGTGCTCAGAGTCTACAGGAGACAGAACAACAACGCAACAACCGTAAAAATAACGATGTACAGCAAAATCGTGTACTGCAAGAATCTTGGGATTGGTATGACAAGTGCTACATGAGGGAAAGAAACAAGGGTATGTGTCATATATTTACAGTCATGGCCGAGTGTTTAGAGCATCATGTTTTAAACCCTGAAGTTCTCAGGGATTTCGCTAGGCTGTTTTCAGGTACGGTTGCAGGATTCATTCCAAATTTGCAAAAATGTTTTGTATTTTCCCCAAACATATGCAAAACTTTCCATCTTAAATTTTCAAAATAAAGAATAAAATATTTTCAAATCTGGACCCAGAGATTAATTAGGAGGTAGGAAAGTCCTAGGATCTCTCACCTCTAGGCAGCACTGGTTTGAGTCCTGCAGGAACCTAAGGTGATTTTCTGAGAATATTGCCAATTTACTTGCGGAAGGCTGTGGTGGTCCCTCCTTGGGCACATTGTAATCGAGTTCTCTCCTCCAGCATTACAAACTGGCTGCCACCGTCTAACTGATAAAAGTTTTGAGTGTGGCGTAAAACACCATTCAAACAAACAAAATACAGCCATATTACATAATCTTGTCTTCATGTTATTATTTGAGGAGCATTCATGATGATTGGTTAGATTATCAGGGTCTAGACCACCATATTTCCCACCTCTAGTTAGCCTGGATTCAAGCCCCACTGGAGCCTCGGCTAATTATCTGTGGGTGTTTTTCTATGCAAATGGGTGCTCAGTTAATAAGAGGTAATTTAATGTGTGGTGCGACTACTCATAACCCTTGCCAGTGTCAATGTGTTTAAGTGTTTTAAAAGTTCTTACACATTATTCACATACATTTACTGGAAAATCCTTTATTTTCACAGGATTAAATTTTCATGATTTTCCCTTAAAAAATGAATTGGTTGACATTAATTTTATGATATCCTATTGTCCATCATTGAAGTAAACTATTTCGTCATCAATTTATTATCATTGTTTTTGGTTATCCACAAAAATAACAAAAGTAAATCCTCAACAAATATTTATGATTTTACAGTATTTATGTTTTATTTCTAATCTGTTTCAAAACTTTTTAAGGTTTGTTCACTGCTGATCAAAAACTGAAGAATAATAATGGACTCCGATACAGTAGTTCCATCTACACAAGACAGAATCCTAATGGAAATCAGTATGGTTATGAGTGTCCGGAGGAGAGGGATTATTTCCCATACTGGCATCCAACGCCATGGGTAGATATTGCAATACTGACAGACAATACATCTTTGTGCAGGTAGGTACTCTTCACAGAGGTAATTTCTATGTAAGCAGAAGATCTTGTATTAGGGTTAGGTCAGATATCTTATGTAAGGGCCAGGTCATAGATCTACTGTGAGGGTCAAATCGGGTCAAAGTTCTTGTGATGGGGATCATGCAGGTAAAACATGTACTACATCTTGTATAATAGCAGTACTGTATACCTGGACATTTTTGCCTCTGGTTATTTTCGCCCTTTTACAAATAAATCATATTCAACCATTTTAAATTCACCCGAACTCACCATAGCTTAACGAATGGCATGTATGTCCGCATTTCAAATATTTAGCTCAAAATTTACCCTCATCTAAAAAGGAAAATGGCGAAAATAAAGGGGAGCGAAAGTATCGGAAGTTTACAATATTTTGTTTGCTATGCATGCAACAGTTAATGTGGATCTCACAATGTCATATTATTGCTATTAGCATTATCTCTGAGGTCCTGATTCACAGAACACAAGTCTTTTTTATTATTTTCCATAATAAAAACTTATTTTTCTTACCATTATTATAGTTTCTTAATTAATTTAACTCCAAACAGTGGCACGATAGTATAACCATCTATAACCATAATTTGAGGTCAATCAAGGAAGAGGTCGCATTGATACACTTAGATTTGCATTGTGGTATTATCTTTCAAAAGTGTGGTCATTACTGAAAGGTGTCCTCTATAAAGAAGTACAGTCAAACTTGTATCTAAAGGCCACTCAAGGGAACAGGCAAAAGTAGCTGTTATAGACAGGTGGCCTTTATAAAGAGGTTTATTCATTATAAAACACTGTAGTTAGCAAAGGTTATGCCTAAATGGACTTTATAGGCAGGTGCCCTTTATACAGAGATGGTCTTTAATGCAAATTTGACTATAGTCTTTAATTAACATTTGGCCTCATTATTTATTTACTACAGATGTCACATTTATATCAGAATTGTAATCACTAAAATTTAAATGTATGGCAACTTATAAAAGTACCAGTAATGATTTTACAGAATTTGTCCTCTCCTTTTTTTTCACAGTCTGTTCCAAGGAGGCAGTTTCAATAACCAGCCATATGGTGAATGTGTAGAAAGTTACGATAATGGTAACAGGAAATACTGGTCCCGATGGAATAATGAAGCGGAATGTACAGAAAATGGTGGACAGTGGGTCATATTTAGTAGCTATCTAGAAAAAGCCCCAGGTACATGTTTTCTCTCTCTTCCTCTCTGTGCTCTCTCTCTCTGTCTTCCCCACTGTTTCTCTCCCCCCTTCCCTGTGTCTGTCTCATTGTAGCTTTTTCTCTTCCAAGTATATGATCTATATCTTCCTCTGGTGCACTACTTAACCCCCTTCTCTCTCCATCTCCTCCCCCCTCATCTTTCACTCTCTCTATCTCTCCCTGTCCGTCTCACTCTCTATTCTGTCTCTCAGATCAGATCTCAGATTATTTAAACACAGAGTAAATGTAAACAATTTCTCATCGGCATTATTATACATGTACCTTGTAGCAGTATTGAATATAATTTTTTATCTCACAATAGTGTTTTAATATGAAATGAAACATTAATCAAGATTACATGATATAAATACTTCACAGGCATACTAAGATCAAGATTTATTTATATAGGTATATATATATGTGTGTGTGTTTGTGTATATATATTATTACATGGTAAAATTCATATCACATATCACATCAGCCCAAGGGCTCAATATCAGACCAAGGGCTTTAGCCTGAGGTCTGATATTGCCCAACAATTTCCACTACCACCATCTCAGGAATGTTATATTTATATAATATACAGTGAACCCTCTTTACAACGACCGTGTTTGTCCCCACGTAGGAATGACATTATATCGAATTTGTCACTGTAATAAATTTGATGTGGTGGGCATTTCATAGTTAGTTCCCTTGAGTATCATTTACGCATATGTACATGTAAATAAATAAACTTACAACAACAAATCTTATTATTTTATTTCATACTATTTTCAACATTTTAATTGTCATATTTATGCAAATTAATATTGTAAACATCAATGCACAATTATTTTTTTCAGTCGTATATCATAAATTGGTGATGTCGTGAAATGCACGGATCATGTACAAAATGGCCGAATGTAATATATCTCACGATTCCGAGTTAAATTCATTATAAATTGCTTAAATAAAAAGCTCTGAGATTGCTAATACAATTCTCTTAAAAATGTGTTTCATAAATAAAGTTTTACTAAAATGTCTATGGCTATTGTAAGGATTGATGTAATTTAAAGATCCACCATTGTAACCACATCGGCATGGTCATGTAGCATAACGGAATTTGTCAACTATATGTATTTTTTATTTTTTTAATTTGTACACAGCTTGTATTTCTCTTCCTGTTGGTTCAGTTCTAACGAAACCAACTGATGGTTTATAAACATTAGGCCTGCTGCCTACTGTACAGGTAAGGATGATTCAAGTGCCAATCGTTGACACCTAGGCAATCACCTATCAGTACAGATTAGAGAACAATTGATAGTGTAATTGTTTAATTGACACAATTATTTTACCTGTGATCTCAACCGTGAAGAAAATCAAGACTGAAAACAATAACCGGATCAGCAGGTGGTTCTACTATGCTGTTATGCCATTGTAAAGATTTTATTTACATTGAGTTTTGTACATTTGTTCCCGGAATCTAATGTCAAATTTGGATATTGAATATTCCGTCGTAATGAGTACTTTTTATGTACATGTACATTTGTTCCCAAGCAATTCTTGTCAGATACCGAATATTCTGTTACAATGAATGTCGTTGTAAAGCAGGTTCACTGTATATATATATATATATTTATATATATATATATCAACACAGTTATAGATAATCATTGATTACAGAAAAAGAAATTTCTTGGAATGTAATTGAGTTACAGTATTTTACATGCTTTATACATGTATGTAATTTTGTAGAATTTACAACTGAAAATGCCTGTACAAGTCAGAGAATCGGTGGACTGTACTATATCTGGGCCGTGCCATTTGATGCGACTGATGTTACAAAAAAGGAATGTTTAGTGCAGGCTGACCAGCCACAGTGTGTCCAGGCTCCATGGTCAAGGTAAAGTTGATTATCATCATTGTACAATGGAATGAGTACAAGTATAAAATAATTATAAAAACCAGACTGGTCTTCCCTTTAGTAAATATCTTAGCGTTTTTAAAAAACCAAGACAGACCAGAATTATTATTATGGTCAACTTCCAAGAAATGAATTCACCAAAAACTGAACAATACCATTAAAACCAGTCAAAGTTGAGGTTCAGTTTTTATATTTTCTCAATTTCCCCAAAATATATTTTTTAAATAATACTGGAATTATGAATATGGACACAAAAAAAAATCACTGATTTGAGCGGTATATGTTAATTCAATGTTTATGTTATACAATGTTATACAATTTACTTCAGATCCAATCATCTTGGTAATGGAGTAAATGGTGAAGCCCTCAGATATTCATGGACTCTTCCATATTTCCCATCAGGCAACACTAAAAGATGCGTTTTCAGAATGAGGTGAGTCAAAATTACTGACAGATTGAAATATTCTCTGAAAAGGCAGTGACGTCAAATTTGAAAAATTAAATTTAATTTTGAAATTTAAAACACTTTGGGCATATATACAATATCTTCTAAAATAGAAGCAAATGACTTAAGGAAATTTAATGCAGAATTCTAATTTTGACTTGGGTATTAACTCATCAACCCCTGAAAAACAATAGACTCTTCTATAAATCAATGATTTGACCAGTCCAAATGTGTCTTTAAGGGTGAATGAATTCAGTCTCTCTTACACAAGTCTGAAGACTAATCCTGAAATATAATTGGCTAAGTAGGCCAAGTTAGGAATACTCCATAACTTTGGAATGTTCAAAAGTTTTACGCAAGAGGGCCCAGGTAATTTAACATTCAAATTGAAAAAATTAATATTAGTGCATGTTGTACAGATTGCTGGATGTTGATTTTGACAAATACCACCATCTTTTTTTCATAGGTACAATATATCTACAGATGATTATAGTCCATTTGCGACAGACCACAAATATAATGAAAATATGTAAGTTGTTTTATACCTAACTTTTACTTTGAAAGTCATCTGTATAATGAATTATAATTAATAATAGAATTTTGTAAATTTTGAACTTTGAAAAATTACATTTGGATTTATTTTATTTTCATTTACCAGAATATTTTGTAGCAGTGCGTTTTTTGCTGGTTTTTTAATTTCAAATTGTTTGTACAATATATATATATATATATACAGTAGGCCTACTGGTACTGGACCAATAGTCAGCTAAGACCAGTAATCATCTATGGCGTGATTTCATCTTTAGTATGTACTACGACAATTTTTTTTTTCCTTCTGTTTGAGTAAAATGTCCAGTAGCAGAAGATTGATCTAAACGAATGTCACAAACTTGTGTTTATAGCCAAAATCATGTAATAGTACTGATCCTAGTCGACTACTGATCCTAGTCGACTACTGATCCTAGTCGACTACTGATCCTCAGTTAGTCTTGATATTACAATAGTTAATATTTTGTAAATACATAGCATATAGCAATTACTATGTATGTATCTGTTGGGAACTTTTAAAGTTTTATTGTCCAGACATATGGAATCTACAGATTTTAGTTAAATTGATAAATGCCAGATCATTATTTCTCTAGAAACATCAACATAAAACAATTTATCTTTCTAGTAATACTGGAGTTGTGTCCCCTGTGGAACAGGATCCATATGTAGATGTTGGTGGCACATCCGCTCTCAGGTTGAATATCAATACAAACCAATATGGAAGGATCTTTGAGGACAGAAGCCATTTGTTTCTTTTACGACCCAGACCTGCTAACATGCAAACTGAAAGAATATTCAATTTAAATGTGCGAGGAAAGCGTGGCAATATCGTTCAGACTTACCCAGCTGTAGAGTACGACTTCATTCCTAATGATTTGGCTATGCGTTCATCAGATTTGGTACACATACAGTGGACAGGTAGGACTTGTGTTTTTTATCATAAATGTGTGACTCTACAGTATAACCTGTCTTAAAAGACCACTCTCATGAAAGACCACCTGTCTTCTTAGACCACATTCTGAAAACTACCAAGATAAATAATTCTTCATATAAAAACCTGTCTTGAGAGACCATATTTCAGTAGCAAAAAGATGGTCTCTCTAGACAGGTTCAACTCCACCATCCAGTTTCCAGGTTCAAGTTTCAGTGGAACCTGACTTGATTTTAAGTTTGCCAGCTCACTTACAGAAGCCCAGTGGTCTTGCCCACCATTATCAACTGAACATCACCATATAACTGAAAAATCACAGAGTGTGTCAAAGAACCATTCAGACAAACAAAAACAGAAAAAAGAGATGGACACATTTCATGTTTTTCTGTTACTTTTAGCCCAATTATATATACAATCTTTTCTATATGTATCCACCAAATTTACAAACAAAGCAGTAGTAATTCCATGTCCTATGTGAAATATATTTTTATGTTTTTATATTAAAAATGTGGTTTCATTTCTAATGATAAAATAAAAACCACTGGATGATGTACTAGTTATACTTTGTGACATTACTTACATAGGTAGTTATACTCTGTGGACGAAAGGTTAGAGCATTGCGCTTTAAACCATGGAGTCTCTCACCTCTGGTCAGTGTAGGTTTTGAGCCCCACTGGAACCTAAGCTGATTTTTTGTGAGAAAGTTTGCCACTTTACTTGCGGAAGGCCAGTGGTGTCTTCCGAGGTAGGCAGGTTCACTCCTCCAGCATTAAAAACTGGCTGCCACCATATAAATGAGAAATTGTTGAGTCAGTTGTTGATTTAAAATCAAATCAAAAAGTTACTTGAATATCATGATGAAAAGTAATGAGATTAAAATCGACTGCTTAGAATAAGTTAATTCGGTGCTTTTCTTCATACGTCGTATAATTATTACAGGATCTAATACACACAACAATGGCGGGGGTGGTGGAGATGGTCAGGCTGGTGATGAAGGTCAAGGTCAGGGTGGTAAGTATATCACAAACTTTTAGTCTCTGTTGTTTGAATAATCATTTTTCATTTCAGTCTTGGTTTTACATCAGAATAGAGGACCGTCTTTTGTCTGCCATGTCCATTTTGCATTGGTAACTGAATACAATTCGGATTCTGTATTGTGCCACAGAAAGACATCGCTTTCAGTTTTTATGCCAAACTTTTGACTAAGCAACAGCTATAATGTTTACACAGAGGAATTTTAAAAGTGTCCTGGAATTTGGTCAGTTTTGATTAAAATGTAGGTCATTCTTAAACTTTTAGATATACCTATAAAATACACTCTGTGATCTAAAACAGAAAATATCCAAAATATATTTTACTTTTACATGTTTCATACCATTTTTATTTCGACAAGCATTTATTTCATTGATCTATTATTAAAATGAAATTCCTATCTCTTAGCAGACTTTGATCATCCCAGGTGTCTGTGCATATACACAATAATAGAAATAATTTGTACATTGGAACATATATTGTCAGACCCCTGTCAAAAAGGACCACCTGTCATGTGAAACCACATTCTGAAAACCACCTAGTTAAATAGATCTTTAGATAAAACCTCTTTTGAGAGACCACCTGTCTTGTAGGACCATATTTCAGTGGTAGACGGGGTGGTCTTTTAAGACAGGTCCCACTGTATCCTGTGTATATCCAGTGTGTCCATAACTTAAATACGTTCAATCATATTTATGATGTATATAGCATTTTGAGTTTAACCAAAACTGTGAATTCAGAGGTGACCAGTAAATCTTGATAACTTTGTTAGTTGCCATCAGGGGGATAATGTCTCACATGATTATGTAAAAGTAAATTATATTTTGGACGTTTTCTGATAATAGATCCCAGAGTGTATTTTATAGGTATATCTAAAAGTTTAAGAATGACCTACAACAGATGTCAGCACAGATTCAGCAGTTTTTGTTTATCCAATCTTTTTTTATCTTCACCTTTATAGGTACTGACAGGTCCAACATTGTACAGATCAGAGATAAGAATGACAACTTCCCGTTACCAAGTGAACAAGCCAACATGTTCAACAATGCCGAGATACGATGGATTTATCACGGTAAAACTGACATATCAGGAAAGAATCTTGCTGTTACTATGTCATCTGCTGGATACTACAGGTAATTATCAGGTTTTACAATATTTAGCAGGGCTTGAATTTAACATTTTTCCTAAGTGGACCACAGTGCCAGTAGCATAAAAAATTTACCATGTTTACTAGCCCCATCAATCTTTTTCTGGCCAACAAATAACTCAAAAGAAATTAATTTATGATATATATACAATTGGAAATGACTGTTTCTCACCAAATGCTCAACAAAGTGAAAGTCAGTGGTCTTTAAGAGCAATGTCCCATGTCGCTGCTGCAGGCATGTCTCATAAAAGAAAGCTCACTGCATCAGCATCAGTCCATAGCAAAAGTAGAAATTTGTGATACTTCACCTCAAGATGGTGACATCTCCATATAAGTGAAACATTCTTGATGAAATTGAAAAAAAAACCAGTCAAATAACAAATGCTAAAAAATCTTGAATTAATATGCAATGTGATTTATTTTGCAGATGCGTTAAAACAAGTGAATGTCCAGAAGCGGAACACAGTGGATATATTGTAGAAACCAAACAAAAAATAAATAATCTTTTAAACAACGCACCAGCATCATTTGAGGGAGCAGTCCTTAGATTCAACAGAGGAACATACCATTACATGTGCACACGAAACAACAACTTCACAAACAGAAGTCAAAAAGGAACCATCACCATTTCCTAGGTGATGCCAACTGCTCAATAAATACTCATATTGTTATGAAATTACATTTAACAAGAGGTTTTGTGTACCATTAATTTTTTTTCTTTCAACATGCCCATTAAAAAATTTAGTTTTTAACATTTTTTCTGAATATATCAATGTTTTCAAAATAATGTTTTGTTATGCATATTATGTCTAAATAGACCATTTTTTCATGGTGTTACATCAGAAAATTTCCAAAGGCAATAAGCATGACCAAAGAAACCCATACATTACAAAATTTATCAAGCTACATTAATATGATTAACTCATTTTTTGTTTTTGGAAATACACTATACTTAAACAATCCAGAATATATATAATTATTTAACCTTTATGAACTGATTTTGTATTATTTATCCCATTTTGTTCAATTAAATATTGGTTTCATTTAAATTCCAATGAAGCTCATCTAAGTCTGTGATTAACAACATTACCATAAAGTATAACCTTCAGATATTTATGCCGTAATACACAATGTACTCTGTTGTAATTTTATTCTTCGGTGTCCAAGAAATGAAAAATAGCAGAATTATACATACAACATGTACAATGTCAGGCCAAAATTGAAAAAAAAGGATTTGCTTGATGTGATCTGGAAGATACACCTTAAAAGCCCAGACCCAAAATTGTTCTTGCAGTTTTGCCAATTTATTTCTTTTCATAATCGAAAATCTGAAATGTTGTCCAATTTACATATCAAAGTAAAAAGAACATATCTTAAAAATTGTCTACCAAACGTCCCACATTTAAAACTACTTTGAAACTAACACACAGTTCACATGGCCGTTAGTATGCATCACCATTTAAATTGTACATGTTAAAACGATTCCCAAACAAATGGTGACACTTGGGTGTATATGTATCTGATGAATGTAAATGAGCTTTTCATATCCTTTGACATACAAAAGCTTAAGATATTGCGCAACTATTTTAATTTGTATTTTATTATTTTTTATGAAACTTGTACCTCAGTTTGTTTTAATTCTTGCCGGATTGAAATCCAAATCTTAATTTCATTCCATTGTTACAATGTATTTTTTTTTTTTTCATATAAAACATATCTTTATATATACAGCGGAATATTGTTATCTCAAAATTCATGGGACTGATCTTATTACTTTGAGATATCCAAAATTTAAGATAACCGAAATTTTAATGAACATTTTTTTCTTTATCTATTAAAATAGAATCTGGTAGTTCAACTCATCCAGTTTTGACATAACAAGATTCCTCTGTGTATATACATATTTGTGTGTGTGTGTGTGTGTGTGTGTGTGTGTGTGTGTGTGTAAAAGCACTAAAATGACTATCGTCACAGACAAAAATATATGTCTTTAATCTGTAAATCCTTTTTTTAATTATACATTATATTATATAAACACTTTGCACATATATTATTTAGTTTCACTCTTGGAAATCTGAGGTTTTGAATACACTGGACAGATAGTAGAAAGCATCAAGTTTAGGAAATACACATAAAGCATGTGTAATCAGAGTTGTTGTGTTGAAAATAGGATGGCTGGGCATTAACGAAATGGACAGAATATACATTTATATATAAACTGTGTATATAAAGTGTCTTGTGTATATATAGGCCTGCATGTGTGTTATATTAAGTCTCCATGTAATTATATAATAACATTTTCATACACTTCACCCATGTTTATACGGTTGAACCCAGGTATACTGGTATTGAAATTAAAAGGGATTTTTTTTTCTTTTTCAAATAAACAGGGGTTTCAAAAATAAGTAAGGAATAATTGTAATAAATAAATTTGGCCAAGGAATCAAAATCATTTCAAGTAAAGCTGAATTTTAATGTAACAGGGTTCAGTATAAGTGGATTTGACTGTATTTACATCAAGTGCTCGTTATGTATGTTCAGCGAAAATAAGACTTTCAAAATTTCCTTTTTTTTTCAAAAAGACTAGTTTCTATTCTTTTGATTGTTAGATTAGTGGATTTAAATATACACATGAAATTTATAGATTTTTGAAATACTGATTAAATATTGAATCAGTACTAATTATGACTCTTCTTTGTTTATCAAACATAATTGTTACACATAAACAAAGAAATATTTGGTGCCATACATGTTTAATTTAGCAAAGATTCCGATATATTTTTCATCGAGCACATCTAGATTAGTGAGTCACGAATGCCAATACATGTATTAGATCTCTATCCATTACAATTATTGTGATAACTTTATGCACCCCTGATATATAATGGACTGTACTCCAAATCAATGACAGCCTAGTCCATCTGTATTATAGAGGTTAAGTAGAGAAGTCATTTCACTTTGGTCATCACAGAATATTTATTTTAATACTACACATTATTTTTGCCTCACAAAATTATTCCAATTACCTCATTCAATTTTTATAAGTTTTCGTATCCTCACCACCCTAAAATTTGTCACAGACTAGTGCAAATCAATGATAACAGGCTGGTTTATGCCCAAATCTAGGGGAGGTAAGGTTATTCACATTTTTAGTATATCATTTTTGTTGAGACTTAAATATGTTCTCAACCTCGAGTTACAAATGAGATTATGAATGTTAATATAATGTGTGTTGTTGTCTGTCACTGTTTTGTTCTCACAAAGGTCTGCTGGCTCAGACCATCATTTTATAAATAAATGTAAAGAAATCAATTTGTCTTTTGTTTATCTTGTTGCAAATTTTAGACAGGTGTTTGCATTATAAAATCAGTTGTGTTTTTAGTTGTGGCCTGCAGTGGAAAAAAAATGACTGGTTCTGACAAACTTTCTGATTTTTACTTTTTTAGCTCACCTGAGCTGAAGGCTGTATTCACAATGTTGCATTCATTTTATGTGTTTTACATGTGTTTTTGCACAAGAATTTTGCTGATATCTAATTTAAAATTCATTTTATGAATTTTTTTAAAATTAAAAAAAGCGGGAGGGGGACATTTTTACACTATCGGCTTGTATTTCAAAACCGTTATACGGATTTTGATGAAACTTTACAGGAAGCAAGCAGTCAAGGTCTTCTACCAAGTTTGTAATTTTGGGCCAGATCAGTTAAGGAGTGGATCCAGGTTAGGGCAAAATTTGTCCTAGACAGTAACCCTCTTTGTAAATCTTCTGTAGAACCACTGCTTGAATTGAAAAACGGATTCTATCAGAGTGATATACATTTACATGAATGTACATATATTTTTTATCTATAAAAAATACCTCAATATTACGATTAATGATTAACTACAATATATATTTTACAAGGTAACATCTAATATACTGGTATTAAAGGCGCAAACCAAAGGCTGTTTTTCTCAAGGTAGACATACTGCATTTTTTTAAGTCAACAAGTTTTCGGATATATGGTGACAGTCACTTTTAAATAGAGAAAAGACAACCATCCTTCTGCAACTAATCTGGCAAACTTTCTCACAAAATCATCTTAGGTTCCACCGGGGCTCATACCCGCACTGACTTAATGCAAGAAATGGTGATTATAACCACTCCGCCACAAAACCCCCTGACTTTAGGTGTGACCTAATGATTTTAACCTCTCAACAAGTGAGGTACCTGACATCAGGTGTGACCTAATGATTTTAACCTCTCAACAAGTGAGGTCCTGACATCAGGTGTGACCTAATGATTTTAACCCCTCAACAAGTGAGGTACCTAACATCAGGTGTGACCTAATGATTTTAACCTCTCAACAAGTGAGGTCCTGACATCAGGTGTGACCTAATGATTTTAACCCCTCAACAAGTGAGGTACCTAACATCAGGTGTGACCTAATGAATTTAACCTCTCAACAAGTGAGGTACCTGACATTATGTGTGATCTTGATCATCACTAGTAACTTCATCTTACTATGATAAACAACTATTATGGATTATGAAAGGTCACTTTTCTCTGGCCTACGTTCAAAGGTCAATTCAGATAAACAATTTACACATTCAGACATTATATTAAAGACTAATGGTGGCAAGAAGTTTCTGACAGTGGAAAGAAATACAATTACCTATCTTATACAAAATCAAATGCACCAACAATTGTGCAGACACCCAGTCACAGTTAAAAGTTTCAGGTGATAATTAACTTTTTTTTTAAATAAAACAAATACTGTCATAATTGTGCAAGTGATAATATTGCTGATAGATGTAAATAAAAATTGTTCCATGTCATACAGTAGCAATGGTCAGTAAACACTTTCATATCGGTCACCATGTATCCAAATAATACAGCGTTTCAGAGATCTGCATTGGTTCAGAAAATACAGACTGCCGAGCAGGTGACTTTGACAAAATTTAGGGCAAGTACAAAGTAAACCATGGTGGGGGATGAATCAAAAGAAATCCAAAAGCAACATGAGCAAATGCTGATGTGTGGTGCCATTTTGTAAATTGGATTCCAGAGAGAAAAATAAACCAGATATATATCCGTGGATGGACGATATTTCATTTGAACTATTTCCCAATAAAAAATATATACCTAGGAAGTGTATTTAGGTCTATGATATGCCGTCATTGACATTACCGTATACTTTGAGTCAAACCAGGAGTAAACACTTAGTCAACAACTTTAAGATATACATGTTGGAAAATGTTTTTGAGTCAAAATATTAATTGTAAGAACTATTGTATCAATCTGAACTTTTTATCAGCTGATATCTACTGTATGTTCCCGCCATTTTGTCAAAAATCTGCCTTAAATTTTGTCACATGGTGACGAAAGTCACATGACAGAGAGTGAGTGGTCTGTCAAGGGATCTAGGAAACAACAAATTTGCATTACCCAATAATATTGCATCAAACATACTTCATGAAAAAAAGAAATAAAAACATGAAAAATTACCCAATAATATTGCATCAAACATACTTCATGAAAAAAAGAAATAAAAACATGAAAAATTGTATCATTTTTTATTCCATAAATGTGTCATAGGCTCAAATGGCAGGTTGCTTTAACATGTGTTTAATAGAAGGTGGACAATTTTTAGGAGTTGCATAAATTTAATGATACAAACAAATATCTTTCCTTTTTACATAAAAACAGTTTGGGGAGTTGATTACAAACAAAGGTACCATCCCTTGTTGAAGTAATTAAAAATGACTCTGAGGTACCCTCCCCAAGTCAGTGGTTGAAAATGACTCTGAGGTACCCTCCCCAAGTCAGTGGTTGAAAATGACTACAGGGTATCCTCCCTGGACAAACTGTTGGAAATTACACAAGGGTACAATCCCTTGACAAAGATGTTGAAAATGACTCCCAGGTACCCTCTCTTGACAAAATTGTTGAAAATTACTCCAAAATACACCCAAGTCACATCAGTCCCTATAACATTCAAATATATATGCCAAATGCATAAAAAAGTGATGTTTTTTACCAAAATTGATACTTTGTGCAACCCTGAGCTAATTATATAAAATCAATAAAATCTGTAAATCAAATGGTTCTGGTATATCTTATGTAATATAAAGATAAACTGATACAGAACATGTGTTAATTAGACATGATAGACTAGCATAATCAACATTTTATCTTAGGCATGGATAAAACTTGGAGGTCTGAGATAAACTGATTAAAATACAGAACATGTGTAAATTAGATATGTTAGACTAGCATCATCAACATTTTATCTTAGGCATGGATAAAACTTGGAGGTCTGAGATAAACTGATTAAAATACAGAACATGTGTTAATTAGACATGATAGACTAGCATCATCAACATTTTATCTTAGGCATGGATAAAACTTGGAGGTCTGAGATAAACTGATTAAAATACAGAACATGTGTTAATTAGATATGATAGACTAGCATCATCAACATTTTATCTTAGGCATGGATTAAACTCGGAGGTCTGAGAACCCCATCATAGAATCATAGATTATCAAAATCTGAGACATTGTCAACTTACGCTAATCCTGAAATCTGATTGGTTACACAGGCCACATGAAGAATATTCTCAAATTTATGAATATTCATAAGTTTAAGAGCATCATGTCCTGGAACTGGCACTAATCTAGGAAATGATTTTAATGCTACATATAAATTGAAAAAATGAAATATAAATTACGTATTGATTAGACAATATTACTTATTTGTCCAGTCTTCCGAACAAACTTGGACTTGTACTCAATCATCTCTCTCTCATTCTAGAAATACAAACTAACTGAGAAACCTGACATAGTATATGTTTCTAAAGCATACAAATTACATCAAATAAAATAATCAATCCTGCATAAATGGAAGATGTCTACTATTAAGAAATACTCATGAACATTTATCTAATTTGTTCAGTTTTTCATAAATTGAAAAGTGGACACACATACACTGATGTAACAATGGTCAAAATTTACATGTATGTAGAAATGAATTAAGAAATGAACATAACTCTTTAACCACAGTTGAATGCCCACTTTTACATCTATATTTAAGTTTTTGTTTGCTGACAAAATTTATTTATATTAACTATGTTAGCAGGCTGGGATTTGTTATCTGTTTATTTTGTATATATGTCTCTGTTTCCATTCTGATTACTATTAAATCCATAAAACTATCGCCACTGATCACCTTTGAAATACAAAATACAATATAACCTTGCCTTAAGATCACCTCACAAAGAATCAGAGACAAACTCACATTTACTATGTAAATACTTGAACTATGATAGCTTCTTAATAAACATTAATAAGTCCACACCCTCACTTAAGAGATCACCTTGCTAATAAGACCACTTCCAGTCACAGTAAGATGGTCTAAGTAGCAAAGTTCCACTGTACTTTCAATAGAAGGAAGAAAACAATGATATGCATCTTTTTCATAATTTTCACAATGTTGCATCATTAAAAAAAAATATCTGAATATCAAGGATATGTTCTGCATGGTGTATCACAGCTAGTTTACATTACGCCGACACAGGTGCCTTACTCAGGTGCTTAAAGAACCACTGTAGAATATTGATACAACAATCTGCCTGTGCATCAACCTTGGCAATTGGGTGGTTGTTTTCCTCGTACGTTAGCAACCTAAATATGAAAGAAAGATTATTATTAGCAACTCAATAAATGAACTTAACATTTACACAGAAATAAACATTTATCAATAAGCATGTATCATATATATGAAGAATACATTTGGAAAGGTACTTTAAATGTTGCACCATGTTTTCTGTTTGAATGGGGTTTTATGCCACACACTTTTTCAGTCATACGATGTGACCAATTTTCAAAGATGAGGGAGAGAACCCAGTTACAATGTACCCAGGGTGATACCAACAGCCTTCCACAAGTATGTATAAAAGTTTCCTCACTTTTGTCACCCTACTGTATATGTGTATGGTGTGGTGACAATTTCAACAAGAGTTGTTTTATTCCTTCAGCTCAGGTTAAAATTTTCGAAATGTAGGTCAAAGTCCAAGGTACCAAATGAAGATGGTCTTAAGAAAAAAGAAATATTAAAGCCTTATCCCTCATGGTTTAAAAGATATATCCAAGGTTAAAGTTTTTGTAGTTCAAAGGTCAAGGTCACTAGGTCAAAAGTCAAGGTACCAAATGAAAGCTTTGGTCATAAAAAATCTTTATGTGAAATATCACAGCCCTGTCCCTTGCAGTTAAAAAGTTATAGGCCAGGTTAAAGTTTTGTCTACAGATGCTGATGATTTTGTCGGGGGTATGGCTTTAGCTCTCCGGACTTTCGTCCTGGTGAGCCAGGGCTCTACATTAAGGTTTTTTTTTCACTTGTCCCATCAGACAAGTAATAACCCAAAGTAACCTGTCTGAATCCCAAAGCCACTTGTCCGTAATTTTCAAAGAAAAAATTCATAGGCGTCATATAGGATTAAAAATTATATATATTTTTCGTAAAGAAGTTTAAAAATCAAAAAATAAATCGGGCCTACTAAATAAGGGAATATTCATTAGACAAAGAAATATAAAAGCAACAATAATGAAAGGGATGTTACCAAAAACTAAAGAAGACACAAAAAATATATGTGTATTCACTCATTACAAAAAATATAGAACTTGTTCAAATTTCATTCACACACTAAACAATAATGTATATTGGAAGCTTGATCTTGGACCACTGGTCTTCAAATTTCGCTGTTAATTTAATTTTGTCTCAAACCCTTTTCGTTGGAAGTTTGCAATCTTGGACAGTTGATTGAATTGTTCTCAGTCGTGAAGAATTGTTGTTTAAACTGCTCTCAATTTAATTTTGTCTCTAATCATTTCTTTTGTTTGACTTTGCAACTTTGTCATTTTTCATTATTATTTTGTTTATGAATTGTTTTTATCTGTTAATCCATTAAATTGATACAAACAATTGTTAACCCATAACAGAGCAAATCTCTTATCAAGTCTGTGTCATTGAGCCAAAGGCTCAAGTGGAGCTAAAAACCAATATGGCGGAAAACAATGTTCAACTTCGAAAGATTTTTGATAAACACCTTACCACCTAACGATTATAACCAGTGTGGAAGCACTACAAATGTGGATCAAAACAAAAGACTCAAAGACTGGCCACATGCAGAAATTTGTTTTGCCGATATTCCATACATGCATTGGAAAACAAATTAAATGAAACCTAAACAAGGGGAGACATTTACTCAGGAAGAATGACAGCATCTCATCGTCATCGACAGGATGAGAATGAAAAAATACAAACTTGTTCATTCTTCAAAACAAGCCCAACCTCAAGCAACCATCAAACAAGTGTTATTAAACAGGGGCTTTTGGGGCTTCTGCCCCGCCCTGGATCATTCAACTGGCCGAAAACCAAATTTGGTATAAGTATGTTACCCAGGCAATCAGATGTTTTATTGCTTATGATATGCGACCATACTTGGTCCACAGAAATTAGAGCCCAGGTATGCTATTCCAAGTCAAACGTAACTGTGATTTTAAATTTGTGAGATAGACTGAGACTGTGCTAGTGTTTTTGATGTATATCTAAAATGATCTCATCTACAACAGTTTTAAATAATTAAACATTTAACTTATTTTATTTAATAAATTCTAGTCACCCTGGGCCAATCTGGGCATGACATTGGTTGTTATTTGTTTGTTGTCCCTTAGTGGTTTCAGAGAAGAAGCTGAAATGAAAAGTTTAACATTGGACGAAAAACATTTTGTTGTGAGTAGAATTAAGTTTTAACACATCTACCGTACCGAAACCGGTTTCAAAAAATAACTGACAGCCGTAACCTGTGTTTTGCCGACATGCCACACAAGCATGGGAAACATGTCAAATACACATACTGAACCATCTCGGAGAAGAGCGTAAAAATCACGTTCATTTTCACCCCAACCTAACAAGTGAATTTGGCTGAGGTCATTGAAATCACAAATTACCCAGGCAATCAGATGTTTTATTGTATGATTACTTTTTAACTTGTCCTCTTGGACAAGTGAGACTGTTAGTGTTTTTTGAAGATTTATAAATTTGTCAGAGCCGGTTTTTGTTATAAGCTGACACAGACAACATTTTGTTGTAGTAGAATTAAGTATAACAAAGTACCAAACCTGCAAAGCTTAAAATCGTAATACATCAGCATTCACTTTCTTCAATTTAGAATTGGTCTCCAGCCTGATTATTTTCACTGTCCCTAGTCTCTATATACTTCCTGGTTTTTGACACAGCTGCGAGTAAAAATCGTATCTCAGCATTCCTTTCTGTCTTGGAGGCACTGTATAGTTCATCACCTAATCTACATTCATGACAAGCAGCGGAGTTTGCACCTGATTGAAATGTACATAATTTAAGTTAAACATACATATATGTATATTAAACAAATTACAATAAGAAAAACTAATCATTAGCACTACTGACACCAAAGAATGTCTGTCTAACCTGCTGGCATTTCTATTTCCATTACTTTTGAAATGACCTTTATTCAGCGACCTTTTTTAGAGCCTCACAGATCATACGACAGCAAATCAAATTTCAAAAGGTAACATATCTAATAAGCAAACAGAAATGTGAAATAAAGGCTTTGCAAAAAAAAGTTTCTTATTGTAATTGTATGTACAGTCAAACTTGTCTAGAAAAGTCATTCAAAGGAAATGGCAAAGTAGCCATTACAGACAGGTGACCTTTATAAAGAGGTTTTTTCATTATAAAAAAAGGGTAACAAAGGTTATATTTGAATGGCCTTTATAGACAGGTGCCATTTATACAGAGGTGGCCTTTCATGCAAGTTTTAGTGTACATAAAATAATCTCTGGTAATTGGAAATTGGGCAACCTGAATTAAGAGACCACCTGTCATATGTGACCTTTTTTGTATCTTCCCTTGAACGGTCACTTAAAACAGGTTAGACTGCATTATCTAAAAACAAAAATTTCCTTCAAGGCTACGGGTTACTGTTCAAGGGTTTAGTGTAGCACAGTCAATATTAAGTACTTTAACAGTGGGAAACATTTCCATGCAGTTTGCATTTAACGCCTTAAACAGATTTTCTACCATAACTTGTGTTGTTATACCTCTCAAGTGGTTGTATAAACAAAGCTGCAGTTAGTTAAACATATACATATATAAAATAACCAACAGGGATGAATAAATCTCATTCGTTGAGCTCACACTACTACAGGTCTACCAAGGTAAATTGGCACATGTTTACAAACACAATGAGTCTAAATCCAATCATAACAGGGGTGATGAGCCACTTGTCGTCACAAAAGTATTAGAGAGTCCGTGCAAGACAAAATGTTTTACCTATACAACCTATTTTTGGAAAGAAGACCTATTGTTTTGGTTTCCAACTGAACCAGGAGATGCCACTTTACCTTGGTAGACCTATGCTGTAATGTAAACGTTACAATGAAGTTGCATGAGGACAGTTGTTTGTGGAGAGATACAGGTTCGATGCAATCATGACAGTCCGAGCCCGATGGTGTCTAGACATGATGTACAGGCTAATGTTCCATACTACGCAAGTTTTCAGTTATGGTAGAAACAGAATCAACAACTTGTGTTAGTTGATTATCATGTTATCTAACTCTCACTAGTTAATATACAAAATTTGAAAAGACACTCGGTAAACCTCATATCATTCTAAATTTTGAAAATTAAATAACTCAAGTTAGATAAACATGATAATCAACTAACACTCATTGTAGAATCTCTATTTACTTGGCGTTCTTACAGGATAGCCTCTCAAGATAGATTCAACTGCAAAACATATATGTTTATATGTTATATGGAGATATATCCAAATGCAAACATTGTTAATTAAAAACTTCCAGTATTCTTTAGACTTAAAGTAGTGCAATATAATGAAATGACTGTCACAGCTATTTCTATCATGACTATTTCACCCTTTATTTATTCATATGTATACCCAGGATTTCTGTCAATGCAGAAGAAAAGGAGCAAGTCTCACGGCGATTAGTTAGTGAAGAAACAGTTGACATTTTTTTTTTAAAATCTGGAGTGTAAATCTTTCACTTGGATGGTAAGAGACCTATCAAATCAGTAATTGCAGTCAACTGTAATGATGTAAATGTGAGCTGAACAAAATGCTTAAGTACCAAAACATCATACCTGCTTAATGAACTGCACGGGAGACCTTGTCCACATTGCTGCTAGAATATCCTCTGTTGTTAAGGGTATAAATATGAATGGAATAAAATGCTTAAGTACCAAAACATCATACCTGATTAATGAACTGCACGGGAGACCTTTTCCACATTGCTGCTAGATTATCCTCTGTTGTTAAGGGGATAAATATGAATGGAACAAAATGCTTAAGTACCAAAACATCATACCTGATTAATGAACTGCATGGGAGACCTTGTCCACATTGCTGTTAGAATATCCTCTGTTGTTAAGGGGATAAATATCAATGGAACAAAATGCTTAAGTACCAAAACATCATACCTGATTAATGAACTGCATGGGAGACCTTGTCCACATTGCTGCTAGAATATCCTCTGATGTTAAGGGTATAAATATGAATGGAACAAAATATTTAAGTACCAAAACATCATACCTGATTAATGTATTGCATGGGAGACCTTGTCCACATTGCTGTTAGAACTTCCTCTGTTGCCATGGAAGTGTGATCAAATTCATATCCTGCTTCTGTGAAACACCTGTAGCAATGCAAATTTAACATAAAATAAAATTATGTTTCAATGAAAAAGAGTTATACCATCTAAGATGCTTTGTGAGTTCAATATATACATTTTAGCCTATAAAAAAAACCTGAGTAGAGCAATCCTGAATCATCAACCTTTTGATCCTGCAGAAAATTTTCCTTGCTGAAGTGCCATAAATTTTGACCTGTGCTATGAACTAATGTCAATGCAGTGAGAGGTCTTTAATGTAGCATGCAGGTCATGCGATGGAGCCTCAGTTTTAAGCTTCATACAAAATGACTCATGACTTTCAAATGTTATACAAAGCATTGGCAACTGAAGTCTTTGTTGTATACTACCACTGGGAATCAAACCTGGGACATGCTGCTTGAGAGTATGACACTCAGCTGTTATAGATATATATGAGATATCTAGAATCATTAGCAATCTGTGAGACATAAAATTATTAGTGGTCTATGAGACACTAGGTCCACTGGTGGTGTATGAGACACTAGAGTCACTGGTGGTCTATGAGAGTTATTAGCAGACTATGAGACATATAACTATTAGCAGTTCATGAGACATTTACAATCAATAACAGCCTGTGAGCAGTCTATGAGACACCTAGAACTATTAGTAGTATTTGAGACACCTAGAACCATTAGCAGTATTTGAGACACCTCGAATCATTAGCAATCTTTGAGACATAAAATCATTAGCAGTCCATGAGATGATAAGTATTATTAGCAGTCTAAGAGACAAATATAATTATTCGCAGTCTATGATACACGTAGAATCATTAAGTCTATATGAGACACCTAGAATCATTAGCAGTCTATGAGACACCTAGAATCATTAGCAGTATTTGAGACACAAATAATTATTAGCAGTATTTGAGATACCTAGAATCATTAGCAGTATTTGAGAAACATAGAACCAATCGCAGTCTATGAGACACCTAGAATCATTAGCAGTCTACGAGACACCTAGAATCATTAGCAGTCTATGAGACACCTAGAACCATTAGCAGTCTTTGACACACCTAGAATCATTAGCAATCTGTGAGACACCTAGAATTGTTAGCAGTCTGTGAGACACCTAGAATTATTAGCAGATTTGAGACACCTAGAATAATTAGCAGTATTTGAGAAACATAGAACCAATCGCAGTCTATGAGACACCTATAATCATTAGCAGTCTATGAGTCAAACAGAATTGTTAGCAGTTCATGAAATACATACCAATCAGGAATATCTGATGTTCCAACCATAGCTGTAGATATGAGAAAATAAGAGAAAAATCAGTAGCAAAATGTTTCCATTCATGTAAACTTTTTTTTACTTTTTTAAAAAATTGTTTTACAAAAAGAAGATGTTAATGTATGAATGTCAAACTTCATGACTGATAATACAAGATGTGTGCGTTAAACACAAATTATCTCCTAATGTCACCTCGAGTTTATGTAATCAACAGGTGCCTGTGTGATTTCCTAACATATATGATAATACCTGTACCTAATGGTGGTCTTACTGTATTTTATTTCTGTTCAGGTATTGTTTTATTTTAGAACATTAACTCAAAAATACAAGTTTACACAAATTTATAAATACTGGTACTTTACTCATTACATTATTTGGCCAATATTTGTCATGTTTTGCTCAAAAGCTATCAGGAAAATTTGCTCAGAGGAATACAATGCGGAGAAACATCAATATCACTGTGTCATAATTAATGTAAAAA
Organism: Atrina japonica; assembly: GCA_030159075.1. Classification (NCBI taxonomy): domain Eukaryota; kingdom Metazoa; phylum Mollusca; class Bivalvia; order Pterioida; family Pinnidae; genus Atrina; species Atrina japonica. The sequence continues at coordinate 381,657 of BROG01000100.1, read as the reverse complement.
GTACAATACAGTTCACCCCCAATACACCCCTCTTTTTGTTTTTCTTAATTTTGGCAGTATAACTTGTTTGGCGATATATTGAGGTTTACTATTTTCAAGGTGAGGTCCTTTTCATGTCTTTAATCGCTGCTGTATATCATATCCTGTTCACAACACGCTACCATAAATTGGGATATTTTGGTCATTGACCACCCTATTTAAATGGCCAAATTAAACCATCCAAAATATGCTCATGTTCAACGGCCGGAAAATCTGGATACGTTTCTAACATTAACCTGGAAACATTTCTAATGTTAACTTACATTGTTTCTGTCTAAAATAAATATTTGTCAGGCTTTAGGTTTATATATCCCATCTTCTCATAATTATTTCTTGAGTTGTGATAATTGCTGTGTATACACACGACATGATAATTTTGTCAACTCTCACAGAAGCAAGATTTGACACTTGTAAGCTGGTCCCCGACTGACTACTAGACTTTGTTTTAGAGCAAAGTGGATACCAGTTTATGACACTCAATGTTCGAGTTATCTCCCTTTGTGATCGTAATACGAAGTAAAGAAGCAACCATCAACTAACAGTTGTTCTCACACCCTTTTATTCACCTGGTCTGGCAATATGGTCGAGGGATTAAGGATATATCAATGACCATTTGTACTGGAGAATCAGCAGCGAATGGCAGGTTTTGGCATTATAATGGGGGAATTATATGGAAATTTGTTCTTCAAGAAATAGTGGCGTTATGTGGGTTTGGCATTATAACAGGAGGGGTTATATCAGAGGAGAAATGTATATGTATTATATGTATAGATATGTTAAAACACTCCCCACTATTGACACTTACTTGAAATATTTGTAACAGGATTTCTGCAACAAGCTGCCTTGTAGAATTTCTGAAAAACAATGAAAAATTGTCACTATTGTGACCCTTCATCCTTACATATGTAACTTCTGGCTTGTCCATATTGATAAGTATTTTTGGCAGAATGTAAACAACAAGATGTGTCTGTGGACCATAGATGACACTTTTTGGAAATAAAATCTGAAGAAAATGGTCGAACATCAAGGTCAAGGTCATTATGTAAAATATTTTGGTCTCAAAAGAAAGGTCTTGTCACAAGAGAGAACTGTGAAATATAAAGCCCTATCAGTTACCATTCAAAAGTTATGGCCAAGGTTAAAGTTTTTGTGGATGGACGGACAGATAGAGAGGCAGACAGAAAGACAAACAGACTGACCAAAAACTATATGCCTCCAAATCTCCAATTACAGGGACATAAAAAATAAACACCAAAAATCTTATCAATGCAAGTTTTAAATCCAGCAACTCTTTAAGTAAACACTCTGATACTGAACTAGGTTCATAGCATATGTGAACAAACAAATGAACAAATTAAAATGTATCCTCAGAAAAATGTTCAAAGACATGAATCACATCGAAGTTTTAGTATGGGAAATCGTCCACAGCAAATTCATTTTCCTGCAGTGTCCTCTCTATCATTTTTAAACACCACAACTGTCAGATATAAAAAGTACTTTTTCTCAGAATTTTATACTTTTCTATTAATCATTTTTTGTTACCATGAAATGTTTCTGTTACCATAAACAGGGAAAATAATTTGTTGTGCTATAATTTGCTGTATTCACAGTGCTGATAAATCTGTCAATATAAGAAACAGTGAGTTTTTTTAAAATGAAGTATATATATATATAGCTTAAACTGGGGCCTGATGATATTATTTCATGTTACACCCAATCCCTGAATTAAACAAACAGTGATCGTGTCTGGGGCTAAGATGCAGAAAAAGGCAAAAAGCATGGGCTTTTTACTCTTTTTTACTTTTTGACCTGTGAAACAACACATTCATGATGCCAGGCAAAGACCATGTAACGGTTTGAAGTATCTTACCGGATATTGACCAATGAGATGGGTTGTAAGAAATCCTCCATGTGATCCACCAAACACAAATATATTGTCTTTATCCACCTTTCCACTGGCAATTACACTCTCAACAGCACACTGTGTAAAATGTTATATAATTACAGTATATATCATGTATATTGTAATTTATTATTTACATTTTCTTTACTTTTGTCATATTTCCATGCACAAAGCCTGGGAGTTGATCAAGCACCTGTTAGATAATTTGCATGGTGGGTGGAGGAAAGAAACCCAGTTAAAATTTTCTTGGGAAGAAACCACTTGCCTTCCACAAGTACACTGGTAAACTTTCTCTCAAAATCAGCTTAGGTTCCAGCAAGACTCGAACCTGTGCTGACAAGAAGTGAGAGACTTCATGGTTCAAAACCTGATGCTCTTACCCCTCGGTCATAGAGGCCCTTAGTCTTACAACGCATTGTATCATTCTTTATGTTCATAAGCTTTCTTAGGATGAATTATATTCAGAAATGATGAAAGATTGAACAAAGCAAATGGTCTGTATACACAAAGTATCTGATAAACAATATATTTTTGATGAACACAATTCCCCACAGAGCTTACTCATTCATTAACAGTTTAAATTCCAATAACTCTATGCCATATTGCCTAATGTCACCCATAATTTAACTTAACTTAGATCCCAAATTGGTATAAAGCGAAATACCAAAATTGGTTAAAATCTGCAGAACAAACCTCATCTTATTCAGCTGACACCATGTTGTTGCAAATAGAGAGACAGACAAAAAATATGCCCCCCCCCCCTGAAAAAAAATCTTTGATCCATAAAGATTCTTTTTTATTATTCAAAGCTAAATTGAAAACAAAACTAACCAATGGAGGTCTTGAGCAGAGAAAACTGACAAATATTACCTGTAACTGCAAGTATGACAGGTAGTTACAATTTTAACCGTTATATAGTTCTGAAGCTGTTACATTGTTGATTTACGTGTAATTACAGGTATGACAGTTATGTACAATTTCATCATTATATAGTTGTGAAGCTGTTACACTGTCAATTTACCTGACAGTCCTGTACATCCTGAGTTCCAACATTTCCAGGAAGTGACCGAAGGTTGTTGTCTCCAAAGCCAAATGAGCCTCTATAATTTACTGTCATAAAATAAAACACAGGTGTTACAAATGCAGCCATCTCTATACAGTTGTCATAAAACAAAACACAGGTGTTACAAAAGCAGTCATCTCTATACAGCTGTCATTAAAACAAAACACAGGTGTTACAAAAGCAGTCATCTCTATACAGTTGTCATAAAATGATAAATTATCAAAGGTTATCATAATAAATAAATCAGTTAGAATTGCATTCCACAATGTGTAACTAAGACAAAATCTGTAGCATCTTCTGGCCTGAAAAGATTTATAACAAAGATCTGTATAGATAGTCCAGCTGTCAGAGCACTGTTCAAGAATTTAGGAAATGATGCCTGCAGAAACTGGACCATGTCTTCTGAATGGCCATCTAACCATATACCAATGGTAGTCCTACACTATTAACTCACTGACCTCTACCCCTTCATTTGGTCTCAACAATATCAAATAATTGTGAAGTCCACTCTCATAATTCTGTAGTGTATGATTTAAAATCCAAATTTTACAATGATTTAATGTGTAAGTTTTAGAGAAGGTAGTGGCTTACTGGTAAAAATTCCTGAAATTACTAACTGAGCCAATATGGGCTGGGGGTCTGGGGGCCAACTTGTTCTTAATCCCTGGCCTTGGTCAATCATATAAAATAAATGATGAACTTGACCTCACTTTGATTGTTACTTACTCTGCAGAACAGCAAAGCCACATAGACTATAACAGGCTGTAAATAACAGGAAATCTGTTGTGAATAAAGAGTGAGGGCCACCTGTAATACATAAAATACAGGATAATATAACATATATAATACATGTAACAAGAAATCTGTGATGTATACAGAGTGAGGGCCACTTGTAATATATACAATACAGGAAAATATATAAATGACAGGAAATCTGTAATGTATACAGAATGAGGACCACCAGTAATACATACAATACAGGAAAATATAACATATATAATACATGTAACAAGAAATCTGTGATGTATACAGAGTGAGGGCCACTTGTAATATATACAATACAGGAAAATATATAAATGACAGGAAATCTGTAATGTATACAGAGTGAGGGCCACTTGTAATATATACAATACAGGAAAATATATAAATGACAGGAAATCTGTGATGTATACAGAGTGAGGGCCACCAGTAATACATACAGTACAGGAAAATGACTTGATCTATCCAGCATGTAAATGACTTTAATTACGACAATTCCGATCACCTTCTGCAAGTAACATATCCCTCCTGGCAGGTTTCAGTACGTAACCTACATTTGACAAAAATAAGTTACGTACTATCACACTAATTTAATTTCACATAATTTTAAAATGTCAAGACATAAAAGTAGAAACGCTACACCACTTGGAAACCATGTTTTTAGTCAACATATTACTGCCATTAGAATTGCCAAATGACATGAAGTGGCGATGTAGCGATCAATTGAAATACACACGGTATCAAATGTCACGTTTTTTTTCTATGATTTTGTTTGTGGGTGCCCTTATGAAATATGATAAATTAAGCACAGTTGAAGAATGAACTGCATATTATTATGATTTTTTGATAGTTTATTCATTAAATCGTATAACAAAACACAAAAAATGTCTATGAATTGTTACCTTCTCCATGGTTTAGGTATACAAACTGTTTTGACAAGAAATTATTTCAAATTTCCCCTTAGTGAAATCTTGCCCATATATAATACTGGAAATATATACCGTAAATGACAGGAAATCTGTGATGTATACAGAGTGAGGGTTGCTTGTATTACATAATTACATACAATACAGCAAAATATATAAATGACAGGAAATATGTGATGTATACAGAGTAAAGTCCACCTGTAATATATATAATACAGGAAAATGACAGGAAATATGTGATGTATACAGAGTAAAGACCACCTGTAATATATATAATACAGCAAAATATAAACTATATAATGACAGGAAAGGAAATCTAATGAATACAGAGTGAGGGCCACCTATAATACATACAATACAGCAAATTATTAACCAATGATGTAAAACACACTGGAAATTGTCCATTTAATACAATTTCGTTTATATCTGAGAACTGGTCATTAATACAGGGTTAATACAGAAAAACCCGTTAATACAGAAATGTTAAAGTGATATGAGCTGTCGTAGGTGAAAAATTTTACATGCCCATTTTATGTAATATTTTATCTCATATATATACCAAAGAGACCACCTGGTGGTCAGAATAACAAATGCATGTGTAAAATTGTAACAATCTTTCCAAACGTAACCCGTAATATCAGTTATTCTTTGTCCGCCATTACTTTGAGCATTGCAAATTACCGAGTGTCCAATAAACACATGCTATTTGTAGTTAATATACATTCTGTTCTTATAACCCTTTGCATTAATTTTCGTACATCATTATTTCATATGTGACGAGGATACACTCCTCACTTGTTTCGTTGGACTTGACTGTGGACTCACGGCGGGTGTGACCGGTCGACAGGGGATGCTTACTCCTCCATGGCACCTGATCCCACCTCTTGGTTTCCAGAGGTCCGTGTTTGTCCATTTTTAACGGATTTGTATCTGTGTCCTGGACATTCTATTGATTTATACTTTGGTATCTGAAATTTTTATATTCATACCTATGTCAGGCAAAGTTGGTCTTTTTTTCATTATTTCAAAACATTCGTTTCTGAAATTGTCCATGTGCCAGGTATACAAGTGATTTCGACCCATTTTTTACTCGTCCCATTGCATTCTCGGCTTTATCACTCTTGACACATGTGATCATGAACTGCCCAACTCCACTGGACATGGCAGCAAGATTGTATAACATGAGGTACACATACCTTTCACAGTTATATAGTTTTGATTTTGTCAATGTCAGCATTCAGGGTAACATTAAAAATCAGAAAAATTTCTTTTAGTGACCTGATATATTTGTTCATATATTCATCCGATTTTCTTCAGGTAATTAAAATAGCATTGAAAAGCATATATTTTACATAATACATGCAATTTTCCAATAAAAATCATGTCCTGTATTTTAAAAGTAAATTATTAAACACATAAAAATCGGCCGACTTTAACATAGTCCGAGAGAGTAAAGGACCAAGATCCCCTGACTGAATTACGAAGTACATTTGACATGGCGAAAGAGTTTATCTGAAAGGTCATTGCATACAGAAATACAGCTGGATTTTTTTAAAGTATGGGAGAACTTAAATTCTAATAAAACAAATAACTTCAAAAAGCAGATCTTTTACGTTTCACTTGTTTGATACACACATTTATCATATTCTCGACTATAAGTCAGGGGACAAAAATAATCATTGCGACAGCTTATATCGCTTTAATCGGTCTAATACAGAATTTTCACTTCTGGTTCTGAATCATGAGATGAAGCATTGAGAAAATGACCCCGCTTCGGAAATAGTATGGGATAAATGGGGAGTAAAGTGAAATGGACTGTAATCAATTTCCCAAAAACTAAACTTTATGGAATGGATTTTCTATATTTAGCAGACGAAAACAAATAAAATTTAAGTCCCCGACAAAGTCTCGGACAGAAATGCACAAGACAGGTAGATGTGTATTTTGACTCATAACAGTATAACTTTATATATAATACACAGTCTTTGTTTGACTTAATATCATATGGGATATACACCGTCAGTGGATACCATATGGGACGAGAGCGAAGACAGTAAATTTTATGTCTGTCCGACTGACCTTTGGGTTGGCCTAGGGCCTATAAAGCTTTTATAGCACTTAATGAAAACAATGCAAATCTATGGTATACAAACTGTACAAAAGCAACGTTCTACACACTTCATTGAATTGGACATAACTGACGTCACTTGCTTATGACGCAACTAAAAATACATTATGATGTAATGATTATAATGAAAGTTTTGAATGAGTGCTAACTGTAGAAGCAGTATAAGGAATATTGTCAAAGGTTATTTTGTTTATACTTTTTGTTTATAATTTTATTGTATTAGTCGGCTTTTGTTGGTTATTTTAAGTCTTTGGTTAATAAAGGTGTAATGAAATGGGTGTTTTCATATTGATCCTGTATTATGTCCTTGTACAGTCGTATTGGGTCTTGATCAGATATATTGGCCCTTGGCTTCACCTCGAGCCAATGCAGCTGACCTTGACCCAATACAATTGCACTCATTCATAATACAGGATCAATCTGAAAACACCCATTTAATAACACTATAATATAACATATAAAATGACAGAAAATCTGTGATGTATAAAGCGTGAAGGCCATCTATGTAATGTATGTAACAACATGTATGTTGTTGGGATACACATCAGGGCTCTACAACACTAAAAAAAATTCACTCTTCATTTGGCCAGTGAACCAGAAATTTTACTAGCCAGCCAGGAACTTTTACTCGCCAATATATATATATATATATATATATATATATATATATATATATATATATATATATATATATATATCTGTGTGTGTGTGCATGTGTTCTTAAAAAATCTACTGGATGAAAATATAGAAATGAAATAAAATATTAATGTTCTAAGTTTATGTAACATTTTATTGTTTCAATCCATTTAAAACAAGGTTATTAACTGCATGTTGACCTTTTTGTGTATTTTTTATCAATTCAGGAGTGTTTATATGCCTATATTTTTCATATTTGTAGTTCTAATATTGAGGCAACCTTAAACTTGTTTTTTAAATTTTTAACGCCAGTTTCTTTTCGACAGAATTTACAAAACAGAGACTGCCCACAAGAATTGTAAATTTTGTCTGTAAGTTAAAATCTAGAGTCAAACACCCGTGACCAGATTGTCAGACAAACACCAATACAGTTCTTTAATTTATAGGTGTTTGTCCAACAATCGGGTGTTTGACTATCGATTTTAATTTCCAGATAAAATTTCCAGTTCCGACTGTGGTTAATCCCATTGGGGATTCTGTCACGGCCATTTTATTGTGTTGACCCACGATAAATCGGCCACGATAGAATCCCCAAAGCCAGGAATTAAGCTGTGGTCTGCTTGTCCTCCTCGTCGAACACTAGGCCGAACTTTCTGCACCAATTTTACCACTTAAAAATCGCTTACATTAAAATCGAAATTGGGGCAGAAAGTTCGGCCTAGTCGAACACTAGCCATAACAGTTACACTGTTCCAGTATTCCTTTAACCAAGGTCGTTTAAACTCAAAAGTGTCTAATGATACTTCTGTTGAATTCGACCGAGAAAAAAAAATGTCTTCGTGTGCTGTTAGGAAAATTTCAAGTCGAAAACATGAGAGCAATACAACGTGTTTTTATACGTAATCCACATGCGTTAGACGCTCTAGTTTATCGAAACTGAATAACCAAATTGGTTGTTGTTAAGCGCATAACAGACCATGATTTCTATAATGTAATTTCACAGTGAAAACGGACAAACTTTTGATTTCCGGTTCGAGGAAAAAACTGGTCGCAATGTGGCGACTGAATGAGGTTAAACACTCGCCAAAATCTAAAAAATGGTCGCATTTGCGAGTGATTTGGTCGCATTGTAGAGCGCTGCACATGTCCCTTTTAAATGTTCATTATAAAATAAACATGCAATAATTTACCATGAGGGAAAGCAATCAGAGGAGGTTTTTCTTGACTAGATGTCTTTGGCATAATCAGTGTAGCTTCATAATCCAGAACACCTGAAAAACATAAAGTTATCATTACACATATATGGACTGACATTTTAATCTTACAATTCCTTTACTTTACAGTTCCCATTAAGGATATGAAGAAGATGAGAAATGAATTAAATTTTGTGTAAAACATAATATTAGATCTATTTATTTTCAGTTGACAAAAATGTGCATGTGCGATTATTCACCAGAGGATGAGAATTTGACTATATCTGCTGTCTAATGAAATGCCCACAGAAATAGTGATGTGCAAAATTTAAAACCAACAAATAAATTTCGATACAAAACGAAACTTTTTCTCCCCACAAAAGCTGATCAACTGTGTAGTGTATGGGGATATCGCCAGCCATACCTGCCAATCTCTGACAAAGACAATGAGGGTCATGACCCACATTTCCAAATGAAAATGAGGGTGATTTCTGCATGAACTTCACAAAATCCAGGACCCTACATGGGACTTTGGAATGGGCTAAGATTGTCTGTCTATCACAAAGAAAATGGGTCACTTGGCACGTATGACCATTAGATGTAATGTAAAATTATTGACTCGTGTTATGGAGTTAAGCCAATGCAGAGAGAGTTCTTAAAGTTCATCTACAATGACACAGGGTCACAATTTAAAATATCAATCCAAAGTCTTATGAATTTCACTGCTTGTGTCAAATGCTTGGAGAAAAGATAACATATAAGTGGGATTTTAGTGAGACGCAAATTTAGCATTTTGTCCTTAAAAAACGGTTAATAACTTTAGCAAGAAGTAATTTTAACTATTTTGTTTTATTCCAAGCACCAAAATTAAACATTCATGATATTTATTCATATCAGGCTATACATCATTATTTATTTACACAGCATAGATTTTATTTATAGCATACCACTTTGGTAACAACAGTAAATCATAACTATATATGTGAACTTAAATGATGTCGCCGCCACATGACCACCGATTACTATTAACAAATATTATCAATTTCACTTCCTTTAAATGTTTTAATGCAGTTTTGTTGTCTGTGTAGAGATATCTCTTACCTCTGATGCATAATGATTTGTTAGCAATGTTCAATTTTAGTGACCTCAATACTCTTGCTAATAATACCAAAACTGAATCCTCGCTAAATATTCCGCTTATATGGGAGTCTTTAACTGTGTCATAAAGCATTTCTTCTGACCCAGAATCACTTTTTTACCAGCTATCACTTCCTCACTATATCACCTTAAAAGTGAAATCACTGACACAAAATATGAACTGTCACAATGATTAGTGAAATAATATCATACCAAATTTTGAATGTGGTCTGTCTGTGGGCTGAAACTGTAGAACTTCAAAACTAATTTCTGGAATTTTCTTGGGGACTTCCATGGGTACAAATGTCATAGAATCCTCTTTGCCAACTTCTGGTAGAGATGAAATACACTGTAAAATGATATGGAATGTGTAAAACGATATGGAATGTGTAAAATAAATCCATATGAGATGAAAAAGACAAAAAGATGAATAAAAAAATCAATGTCAAATGTAATTTTATAAATGTTAATTTTTACTCAATGGGCAAATATAAAAGCAAGTTTTTGTGTCATTTTTAACAAAAATAATTTATAGTAAACATTTGCAATTTCAGAAGTAGAATCAGAAATTATCCCATTTTTTAAACATAATTCTTCACAAAAAAAATTCAGACACATATTAAGTCTATAAAAAATCAGTACTATTATCATTACCATGCTTAAGACAGGAAAATTTGGTGAGAAGGATTGGGCATATACACACTACATGAGCACTGATGGCCATCTGACTTATCTGATGAGGATGTGAGCACAAACTACATGTTTCTGGTCACGTTGCCATCAAACATAGTTGGTATTATAGCAGAGTGATGGAATCTTTTCTAAAACTTGAGAAATACATACAAGACTGAGATAGCTATAACAAACTGGACAGAAGATGTACTACAAATTGTGGATGTATCATAAGTAAGATAGCTATGCTAGTTGCGTAGGAAAAATGGGTATATCTGTTTTAGTAGAATGATATACCATGGGAAGAACACAATGTGGAAAAGCAAACAAGTAATTTAAAACTTTACATACTTGTAGAGTGGAACCTCTTTATCAAAATCGGATGAGTGATATTTGGGTTATGTCAAATTTGAACGGCCTGTCTTGATGTTTATGGCTAGATAAATTTGTTAATTAAAATTTTGGTTATTAGATTCTACTGTATTTAATATAAAAAATAAGATAAATGGAGATTCTAGTGTTTGTTGATTATCATGTTTATCTAACACAAGTTATTTAATTTTCAAAATTTGAAAAGACACGAGGTTGACCGAATGTCTTTTCAAATTTTGAACATTAACTAATGAGAGTTAGATAAACAAGATAATCAACTTACACGAGTTATTGAATCTGTTTCTACCAGAACTGAAAACTTGTGTAGCATCCATGAATATTAGCCTACATCTAAACACCATTGGGCTCAGACTCTCATGATCGCGTCAAACCTGTACCTCACTTCAATCACATTTTCTCCAGATTACATCAATATGTAGACCTGTAGGAAACATGACATTGTTATAGACATTAATAACTGATCTCTTTCCCTCCAATTACTTTTATCTGCAAAAACTGGCTTGATGCAACTTCATGTACAAAAATTTTCATTTCAGTGGTAGTGCAGGCTCAGTCAATGAGCAAAAGTTCACATTCCTATTTCGACCAATGAAAATACTCAGAGGGCGTTAACCACGTGTGGTTAACTGAAAATTTAAACAACAGTGTTTCTGTTTAATCAGCCGATTTTTCATGGTTTAACCATACCTGTTATGGTAGAAAAGTGTCTTACCAAACATGGCAGCTGATTCAAAGCTGTAACATAAGAAAGCACTCTATCTTCATACACATCTAATATACGGATACCTCCACCAGTCTCTGAAATGTAGCAATGCTTTGATATAGATTCTCTTTTACTTGCTTCTCATTTGGCGGTGACTATATTTTGTGATGACTATAATTGATAGCAACTTTGTTTGGCAGTGGCTATATTTGGCAATGACTATTTGATGTATATTTGGGGTTGACTATATCTGGGGTCGACTATATTTGGGGTGACTCTATTTGGGGGTGACTATATTTGCTGGTGGGTCTATTTGGTAGTGACTAAATTTCACAGTGACTTTGATTCAAATACTCTCCTTTTAAGATATATTCACAAATTCAGAAATTCCTAACTTTGCTAAAGACTTAAAATAGAGGCATACATGTTTCCTGTATGAGTACCTGGAACATAAGTTTCATGTTAAGAGCAAGTATTTTTTGCCATTTATATATCAGAAGCCAATAAATAAAGAATGCTGCTAGCAATGCAGTACATACCAAACAATTTGTAGAAACACTTCAATAGCCACATAATGTCATTATATACTGTGAATGTATATTACACGCAGTCAAACCTGTCTGTAAGGGCCACTCAAGGGAACAGACAAAAGTAGTCGTAATATACAGGTGGCCTTTAAAAAGAGGTTTATTCATTTTAGAACATTCAACAAAAGTTATGTTTCAATGGCCTATATAGGCAGGTGCCCTTTATACCGAGCTAGCCTTTAATGTAAGTTTGACTATATACAAATATTCCTAAGATGTTTGATTTCATGAATAGCCTCCTTCAGAAATTACCGTAAAAGTTATTCTCTCTAAACATAAGTGAATAACAGTTTCTAAATGATTTTACTGAACTAACCCTATTTCAAATATATTGTACTTTACCTGATTTACATGGGATGACACTTTTTGTTTCTGTGTTTATTACCAAGGTAACCTGAAATATTGAAAATAAATATTGAATTTAAATGGTACAAAATATAACAATGGCTTCAATATATATATATAATATACAATAAAATGGATAATATTTCATAGATCACCTGTTGTCTATGTGCCTATAATTAAAGGAAAGAATATTCTAACATGTCTAAATGTTTCATTTTTATTAATAATTTCCTGAAAAATATGTATTTTGATGCAGGAAACACTCCCAGCCATATCATAAACAATCTTGGTCAATACTAAGTTGGTCCATACATTGACTGAGTTAGGCCATGTTAAATTGATTGTCTGTTTCTCAGTCAATTGACCTAAAAATATGGCAAGCTAGGTAAGGTCTTTATTTTTTGTTAATGTTTGTCTAAAAAGACATTCTTAAGAGTATGGCATGGTAACATTTTTACTGTAACCATGGAAACAGCAGTGATAACAATAACCTATGTGTACTTACCACATGACTTCTCCAGCAACTGTTTAAAACTATCCGTGTATTATCCTGTGACCAGCATCTATCTAATAATAATCCACTTACAAAAAGTCCTGGGAATTCACCGACTGCAATCACAGAAACAATGTAAACTGGCTTTGAATCACTGAAGGTCACATTGATAACACTAACTGGGTAATGGGCACTCAATATGTACTTTACTTATCCTAAGGACATTCAATAGGAACATAATATTCATTTACTACTGGTATTCAGAATTTTGCAAAAACAATTTTCCAAAAAAAAAAATAATAAAAAAATCAAAGCTTGACAACAGCTTTGTACTAGTACAGACAAATTGAGTCTCTTGTTTGATAGGTGAGGGCAAAGTTGAAATCACGACTGGGATTTGAATCCAAGCCCCTAACAATTTTTGTGGATGCTCGATCAACTGAGCTACCTAGTCCAACATACCCAGTGCCCAATATACTCCTGCTCCCTTCCTCTTGAGGTTTCTTTCCCAAAGAAATCTCAACCAAGATTAACACAACATGAGCTGTTTTCTTCAGTATTTGTGAGTTGTAACAAGTGAGGAAAAAGTGTTGGGCCAGATTGGGAATCGAAACCAGATATGAGGTTGAGTCCATTGTATTCAAGGGTGGGCAAGTTTAATAAAAATACACAAACCTTTAGGATCTTTCACTATATCTATGACTGTGGACAGCTTTTGTTTTTTCCAATCATACTGTGCAGACAACATAAAATAATACATTACAGTGCATTCTGTGTTGCCGATGGTTACAGGAAGTTCTTTGTCTCTTTTGATTATGAAGAATTAGTGATCAGGATTTTGTTTCAAATTTTCAATCTTGTCTTGCATTCTGACACAATTATTTCATCTAAATGGAGATATTTTCCACAATCAAGCTCACTGATATAATAAAACAACATATACAATTTGTGGTAAGAAACTAATCTGACAGAAACCAAAATATTGTAAACTAACAAAGAGACAAACGAACAAAGTGACAAATTAATAAACAATTGACAAATGAACTAATTGACAAACAGATGAATAGATAAATGGGCCCACAGGAAAATGGACAGACAGACAAAAGGACAGACAGACAAACAGACAAATAGATTATAGACAAATGGAAGAGCAGAGAAACAAATAGATTATAGACAAATGGAAGAGCAGAGAAACAAATAGATTATAGACAAATGGAAGAGCAGAGAAACAAATAGATTATAGACAAATGGAAGAGCCGAAAAACAAATGGACAAGCAGACAAACGAACAGTTTGTACATCAGAGGCTCAGTATCACCATAAACTAATTTGCTGTCACTAGATGGTGTACATTGTGTATTCTACACAAGAATATAATTAAATCTCTGTATCTACTAGTAATAATCAAGCCTCGACTTATAAGGGAGTCAGAGCCAAGTCTATCACATTCTGGCGATGAAAATGGTGGTCCACTTATATGCAAGATTGACTAATAAACGAGTATATACGATATTCTTGAATTTTGAGTTACAGTGTAGCAAGGAAAGATCCACTGGAGTTCTGTAAGTAAACTGGTACTATCAGCTTTTAAAGTAAAAATGGGACCTCACATAATCCACTCAGGTACTGCATGAGTAACTACGGGTGTGAGACTTGTGACTTAACATGCTATGTTCTAACCATTCAGCCATCGAGACTTGTGACTTAATATGCCATGTTCTAACCATTCAGCCATCAAGACTTGTGACTTAATATGCTATGTTCTAACCATTCATCCATTGAGACTTATGACTTAACATGCCATGTTCTAACCATTCATCCATTGAGACTTATGACTTAACATGCCATGTTCTAACCATTTAGCCATCAAGACTTGTGACTTAACATGCTACGTTCTTACCATTCAGCCATCGAGACTTGTGACTTAACATGCCATGTTCTAACCGTTCAGCCATCGAGACTTGTGACTTAACATGCTATGTTCTAACCGTTCAGCCATCCAGACCTGTGATTTAACATGCTATGTTCTAACCGTTCAGCCATCCAGACCTGTGATTTAACATGCTATGTTCTAACCTTTGAGCCATCGAGACTTAAGACTTAACATGCTACGTTCTAACCATTCAGCCATCAAAGGCACTTTTTGAGTTCAGAACAGAACATAAACAAACATACCATCATAAGCCTTGAACACTGCATGTGTGGTCCTCCTACTTCATTGTCCAGATAAATGAGCTTTGATTTGTCTGGACTGAATCTTGGTGAAAAACTGGCCTTGTTACTGTCACTAATCTGCTCTTTAATATAATGATAGATAATCAGTGATGTGGTCAAACAAATACTGTATACCTGGTATGTTCGCTTGTTTAATTTTCACCATTTTTGTCCCTAGACGAGATGACGAAATTTTAAAAGAAAGCGAAATTTTCAAGCTAAATAATTAAAGTGCAGACAGGCATGCCATCTATGAGACAATAGTGATTTAGGTCAAATTCAAGACACGGTGTAATTATGTTTTCTCTCATAAAGGGCGAAAATAACCAGGGGCGAACATTTCAGGTATAAAGCAGGTTACTTATAAATTAACATCAACTCATACACTTTACGAAACTATTAAAACTTTTTGCTGTATACCTAGGGCTGCTGTCCTGACTTTTTTTATTACTATGATTATAATTTACCTGAAAAAGTCAGCTGGTCTTCCAAATGTAAACTGGAAAACTTCTACTATGGTATAAAAATATCAAAGACTGATGTATCATCAACAGGTGAATATTTTCACTAATGGTTCCAGTTAGGTTTTTTATTTTTCTAGCAAAATGAGTGTGAACGATATTTCTAAGAATTTGCATTGACTAAATACATGAAATACAGTGGAATTTCATTAACTCAAAAATCATGTGACCACCCCTATTACCTTGAGATATCTGGAAATTGAGATAATTGAACATTTTTTTAGCACATTTTTATATCTATAAAAATTGGGACTGGCCGTTCAACTTCGACATAACCAGAATTTCGATTTACCTGATTTTGACAAAAGGAAGCCATCTGAATTTTCTCTCGTCACATAACACCCTCTAGCCTCATGGACCCTGCCATAATTACAGTGGGACCCGGACACCTAAATGGAGACTAAAGCACTAGATCAGGGTACTAAAATCTAAAGTATCTGAGGTTACAGTGGTAATGTATAAAACAATTGTCTAACAAAAAAATACTGTGGCTCTGGGGAAAAGATTAAAACCGTCATACATGATTACAACATCAGCAACAGATAGCAGAGGTGACTACATGTATGTCACTTGAACCTATAACTTGATGATCAAAATATTTACTGATGACCAATCTCTCGACAGTGTACTAGCAAGAGATAGAATTTAGAGCAACAGATATACATTTTTATTTTCTGTAAAAATGACTTACTTAGTGTTGAACTTTTAAAATCCCAATAGTATACTTCACTCCTGTAAACAAATATTACAAATTAGCTGGCAGACTGTCAGATACTAACATCAAAATTTTATTTTCATGTCACCTCAAGTTTCTGGTAATCCCTTGACCAGTTCAACATTACATCAACTTTTAACAATGAAAATAACAAAAAAGTCAAATAATTCAGCATTTCTCTACATTATTTTATAATGATTTATACAGCAGATGTTGTATTGACAGACCACCCCACCTGCCACTGATAAGTGTCCTACAAGACTGGTGGTCTCTAAAAAGAGGTTTTAAATAAAGGATTATTTAACCAAGTGGTTTGTGGGATGTGGTCTCAAATGACAGGTGTCCTTTCATCAGAATGGTCTTTAAGTACAGGTTCCACTGTATAAAGAACTCGCATAGCATCTTTGCTCCTATTGCTCTTTTTTCATCCACTTGCTCCTTAACTAGGTGGTGTACTTGTCAAAACAATGTAATAAATGATATTTTATCAGTCAAGAGAAAGACCTTACCATAAAAAGTCATAAATATGATTTTATTAATTCCTGTTTTAAAAAAAGGTAAAAAAATGAAAATATATGTGACTTTAAAAGTTGGTCAATCTGGGTTATCATTTGTGTTTAAATGTTATTTCATGCACTTCTAACAATATCTTATCTTCTCAAACAATTTGAAATTTTAAATACATTTAAACACAAAATTGTATATTCAAACTTCATTAATTTTCTAATTTCTCTGTGATAAATCTGGAAATTATCAAATATATCCTATGATATAGTAAAAGAATTTAAGCACTCAATTAATTGACCGGTAAATGAAAATGGTATCAAATATACTAACTTTCTGATAGGGCAATATATTAACCCAAGTCTGTATGGCTCATGACTCCAGCCAACAAAAACTAGACCTTCATCATCTGGTGCCCATAGTCCCTACAAAGGAGTCCAGTTTAATTAAAGCAATATGCTAAATAATGTTATTAACAGGTTTGATATAATTAGGACAAACTTAACATTTCAATTACCTGGGGAAAAACCATAAGGGAATTTTTTACCTGACCAAGAGTTAGGTGATCAGGAATTCTGTCTAACACCTGTACATCACCTGTCTCAACGTCAATAACACACAGTACAATTTTACCTGGCCAAGAGTTAGGTGAACAAGAATTCTGCCTAACACCTGTACATCACCTGTCTCATGTCAATTATACACAATACAATTTTACCTGGCCAAGAGTTAGGTGATCAGGAATTCTGTCTAACACCTGTACATCACCTGTCTCAACGTCAATAACACACAGTACAATTTTACCTGGCCAAGAGTTTGGTGATCAGAAATTCAGTCTAACACCTGTCTCATGTCAATTACACACAATACAATTTTACCTGGCCAAGAGTTAGGTGATCAAGAATTCTGTCTAACACCTGTACATCACCTGTCTCATGTCAATTATACACAATACAATTTTACCTGGCCAAGAGTTAGGTGATCAAGAATTCTGTCTAACACCTGTACATCATCTGTCTCAACGTCAATAACACACAGTACAATTTTACCTGGCCAAGAGTTTGGTGATCAGGAATTCTGTCTAACACCTGTACATCACCTGTCTCAACGTCAATAACACACAGTACAATTTTACCTGGCCAAGAGTTTGGTGATCAGAAATTCAGTCTAACACCTGTGTCATGTCAATTACACACAATACAATTTTACCTGGCCAAGAGTTAGGTGATCAGGAATTCCGTCTAACACCTGTATATCACCCGTCTCAACATCAAGTACACAAAGAACAGATTTGTGTTTCTTCTTCAGCTGTTCACCCCAGTCTTCTATATAATCATGTTCCGTTCCCTGTAAATACATGTACATGTCTTAAGAGATGTAAAAAGATCAGTTCTGAATGAGGATTTGTCACAGACATAGTTTCAAAGTTATTTTCCAGATTAATTATTTACAACAGATTGATGAATTTACTCTACGTGCACATGTGACATTCTACACCATCAAAATACAGATAAAATAAATCTGAACAAAAAATGGACTATTAATCTTTGTTATATCTCTTCATAATTCCTTGTAATTTAATCATGTTAATTGGCTAACAAGAGTTGAATATTTTCAAATATTCATTGGATGATTTTTTCAATTAGCAGTGTGATATAGTGTGATAAGTGTAGTAATAGGGGTAACCTCTGTTTAAATCACAGAACTAGCTGAAAGCCAATTAATATGTGTGATCAGACTGACCTTGTATTTCACAGACTGGAATACTCTGCAGATGATGTTCTTGTATAATAAATTATCAAATGAACAAGATGTGTATGTGAAACACAAATGGCCCCAGTCACAACAAATTTTTGCAATGTTCTACATTTTGACCCCCCCCAGGGGTATGTAATGTCAGTAAAGTGTGAGCAACCTTTAGATGAACTTACCATCTAAGTTTGGATACTGTATCACAATCCAAACTTGAATAATGCACTTTACATGTAAGTGGGACGGAATTATGGACAGACAAACAAACGGACAGACAGACAGACAAACAAACATACATACAGACAATCCAAACACTTGATGCCCCCGGCGGACTTTTCAGGCCGGGGGCATAAAAATATCTGCTTGAATACAACGAACTGGTAAATCAAATACGTGCAGTTTTGTATAGTTGCTTTTATTCATGGGGGATTTAATTTCACTATATTCACAGTGAAAGAAAATACTGCGAAATTAATTACCTTACACTTGTGAAGTATCAGTAAGACATTATGTTGTTGTATTGTTGTTTAACGTGCCACTCAAGAATCTTTCACTCATATGGAGACGTCAATAAGTAACCAATCAAAATGCATTCATATATAAACAGACATCATATATATGAATTACAAAATGTTTATAAGCTTAAACTCTTTACAATGTACTCATGAAACGGTCATAACAAAACTATTGTTTGTTTTGGAAATGGTTTTGTGCAAACTTTAAAAATACCAGTTGAATAAGTTCCTTTCACAAAAACAAGAAATTTTCTCCCCATGAAATTAAACAAATATTTCAACGACAAACTCTCAGAAATGTTATAATTACAGTGAAACCCCTCTAAAAAAACCACCTCACTGACTGACTGATTCCATGTTGTCCAAGAAATTTTCAAGAGATGGAATTATTTATAGTCTTAAAATTGAGGCGGTCTCAAAAATTATGTGATCTTTATGTTGAGGTTGTATTGTGTATAAAACAAACTCCTCTATAATATCTACCACAGTAACATCCTCCTTCCCAGCTTTGTCTTCCTCTTTCCCAGCTTTGTCCTCCTCCTCTTTCTTTTGCTTCTGGAAGAATGATACTGACTTGGGCTGTTTCTTTTCCGCTAGATACAACAACTTTTTCTCAGATGCAGACCACTGGAGACAGCCAAACTGTTCTGCAAAAAAGATTTCAAAGTTATTTAAGTTTTCCCTTTATAAGCTTGTCTTTTGCTTCTCCTCTAATGCTCTTATGAACTTGGAATTCTTGTGATTAAAACTAAAATAAAAAGAAAGTGAAATATGGGTTGAAAACCATCAAAAATATTCTGTACATACAATGATGGCTTAAAATAAAGAGTTAAGATGTGTTTTATTGAATTATTTACTTATGTGAAGAAATCTCCAGTCATATCATACTTTAGATTATCAACCCCTGAAAAACAACGCACTCTGCTGTAAATCAATAACTTAGACCAGTCCAAATGTGTTTATAGGGTTGAATGAGTTAAATCATTACATTTCTGAACTCTAGTTGGTGCAAGTTTAATCCTTGTTGGAGTCACAGCATTTCTTTGAGTAAAACTTCCAAATGAACAAGAGGCCCAAGAGGGCCTCAATCGCTCACCTGAGAACCATCTGCAAATGTGGAAAGAAGACCAAGAAGAGTATGTACATGTAGGCTGATCTAGCCAAGAAACATAAATACATGTATTGCTGTTTTAAAAAATTCATCAAAAATTCTAGAAATCAAATTTTGGCAAAATTCTTGCACAAAAGCATTTCTTCAACTATATACAAGTGAAACACTTTCATGCATCATTGTGAATGCAAGGGGAGATAATTGAGGAAATCATGCAAAAATGAATGAAAATGACAAAGTCTGAAAAGACCTCAAAAACACGTCAAAAATTAATATTCCGATTTCTATGAAAAATACAAACTTGAATTATACATCCACGTAGATCACTCAGAAACAATCAGTTTTTCAATTCATGTAGTGTTTCTGGAGAAGATTTTAAAAGAGGTTACCTTTTGGGACCTATTCTGCCCCACCCTGGAACCACCCCTGGGCCAATCTGGCTGAAAACTACAAATTTGGTAAAGGTCCTTAAGCACTTGCTTCCTTTTAAGTTTCGTCAAAATTCCTTTAGTAGTTTTGATACAAAAGCTGATAGTGTGGAAAAAAGTCCCTCTCCCTTTTTTTTTTGCAGTCTTAAAAAATTCATAAAAAATTCTAGAAATTAAATTTCTGCATAATTCTTGCACAAAAACATTTCTTCACCTAATTACAAGAAAAACACATTGAATGAATGCATTCACTCAGAAACAATCCGTTTTTCAATTCATGTAGTGGTTCTGGAGAAGAAAATTTTTAAAGAGGGGTACCTTTTGGGACCTATTCTGCCCTGCCCTGGATCCATCCTTGGGTCAATCTGACTGAAAACTACAAACTTGGTAAAAGACCTTGAGCACTTGCTTCCTGCCAAGTTTCGTCAAAATCCCTTCAGTGGTTTCAGAGAAGAAGTCAAAAATATAAAAAGTTCATGACCGGATGACGGATGGGGAGTGATCACAATAGTTCACTTTAGCCTTCGGCTTAGGTGAGCTAAAAAGCTTAAGATATATGTTCTATATACAGCAATTCCAGTGGTACTGAGCAAATTGAAAAACAAAAATACAAATACATACTGTCATTCTCGTAAATCTTGCCATGCTTTTCCTCTGCCAATACATCAAAATTCTGGATCTTACTATTGTTATCCCATATCTAAAAGTTTCAAAAATCTATCAAGAATTAAAATCTCTGAATACGTCTTCCTTTTTATAAATCATCAATGATTGAATTGTTTTTTCTTTAAATATTAATGAGTCAAAGTAATACAAACATACATAGAAACATAATAACACTGTGTTTTACAGGCAATTCTACTAACATTACATGTTTTACAATGAAACCCGTCTGTACATGCAGCTCTAGTAATTCCCTACTCACACTCAACAATTTTTCAGTTATATGGTGGCAGTATATGGTGGCAGCCAGTGGTGAAGAGTACCTGGTTACAATGTACCTGGGAATAAAACATCAACATAAACTGGCAATTTGCCTTCTGCAAGTAAACTGGCAATTTGCCTTCTGCAGGTAAACTGGCAATTTGTCTTACAAAATCAGCTTAGGTCCCACAGAATCTTCATGGTTTAAAGCGATTATACTCCAACCTCTTGGCCACGAAGGCCTCAGAATCTGATTGACTAAGCGACGGCCAAGTTAAGAGTAGGTTTTATCCCCAGTAGGTCCAGGATTTGCAAATTACAACCAAAACAAGTCCTTACATCACAATTACCTACAGACAGTTAAGTTTCAAGTTATTGTTATAAAAGCAGTGATTCAAGCAGATAAAGGAAAGGACTAAATAATCAAGACCTTATTTGAAAATGTGTAAAAATAATTAAAGTCTTCAGTTAGGACAGGGTTGATAAACAATCTGAAGACAATCTAACATGTTTGAAGTCAATTAACTTAAAAAAAAGACTGCTATTTGGACTTACAACATTTTGTTAATTTTTGTCAAAATGGATTTCAGGATTCCTGCCATAATTGAACCATTATCAGAGCTGATATTTATCATCCAGCAGGCCTTTTTCAATAGTTTTCAGAGGGCCAGTATTTGGACCTATTCCCAATGTTTTTTCCCAATTTGATGAAAAAAATTCCCAATAGGCGACGATCATAATAAAAAATTCATTAATACAGGTGAAAGGCATTTAAAAAGAGATCCCTTTACATTCAGATTTACATATGCACAAACTATTTTCCGCAATTGACACAATTTGACATTTAATTTCCCAATGGCATTTTCCCAAAATTGACAGAAAAAGGTCTGTCCATCCATGTTTTCCAATCAAAGTTTGAGAATTTATAGTCTTCAGTGTCCCTGACCTTTATCAAGATAACTGCTGCACTATTAAAGGGGCATAAGTCGTGTTTACCAAAAAAAAATTCAATGTTTTCTACTTGTACTTGATGTACAAAAACAAATAAGAGCTATACAAAGGCATAAAAATCTTATATTCCTAAATATTTTGTGAGAATAAGGTCAGGTCCAGTGTATTATTCATATAAAAATTTAAGGATGAACTAATCAATTTCGAGTAAAAAAGGGCCAGACCCAGGTTTCTCAAACAATTTTCACAAAGTAAATAGGAATTTAAGAATTTTCATGCCTGTGTATATCTATTTTTTGTTATTGTATATCAATCTAAGTAGTAAAAAGCGAAAGAACTGAACATATTTCATTCCATTTGTTATCTTCATCTTACCAATACAACCAACTGACATACAAACTCATCTAATTGCTACATTAAACAACAGACCTCAATAAATTGTTTTTCATCCCCTTTCTTTGGTGTAAATTTCTTGACAACAGCTTGCAGATTTCCTGACGGAGACTCAACATTCCATAACCTGGAAGTAGAAAACGGAGAAAAAAATTAGAACCGTTTTCATTTTTTAAGATGTTAAATGAAACAACTACTGATATGAATGCTGTTATTGACATTAAATTACCGGTACCTCATTTTATCTTCAGTATATTTTAGGTCTACCAAATTAAAGTGGCACATGTTTAAAAACAGAATGAGTCTAAACTGAATAATAACATGGGTGACAGACTTGTCTTCAACAACAAAAATGTTAGAGCTGCAGTAATATATAATGAGTGATGTTTTACTTGTATATTCCTATTTTTGGAAAACAGACCATACTGTTTTGGTTTTTGACAGAACCCAGATGTGTCATTTTACTTTGGTAGACCTGTGCAATTACACTGTGCAGTTAAAGTACTGTATGTGGAGCAGGCCAAGTGATCAGAGCTTCACGCTTTAAACCATGCTATCTACACCACTACTCAGTCTGGGTTTGAGCCCCGTTGGAACCTAAGCTAATTTTGTCACAAGTTTGCCAGTTTATCTGCGGAAGGCTGGTGGTCCCTAAATAATGTGCATGTGAAGTTTCATGGCTGTAGCTGCAATACTTTGCCGACAATGGACTGAAACAAAAGGCTGAACACAGAAAAAGGACAACACTGACGCCGAAACAGTGACAGCAATAGTTTTCTGTTCTTGGAACAGGTGAGCTAAAACCGAGTTTTCTTGGTCTGTTTGGCTTAGTGTTGTATCATATGAGGACAGCAATTTTTCTGTACACAGAGATATCAAGATATACATAAGTGCCACAAATTTTGCCAAGCACAATGGATTTAAGCTAATGCAATGAGTACATAACATTCTTGAAATCTGGGGTAGTTTTTCTTTACCAAGCACTCGGTAAAGTGAAATTCACAGGTCTTTTGGACAAGACTTAGAACTGTAGTCCAGTGTCATGATAGACATGGCACAAGATTTCAAGAGTGTTTGATACATTGTAAACATGATTACCATTGAAACCACCCCCAAGACAACCTGTTTGTGAGGTGATTGATATACCTGACTGATCCCATAAGCAGATAAACTTACTCATTACTGTTTTTTTCTGGTCCAAGTGCTTTATATTCCGTACTGAAATGTTTTGGTTCCTCTAGGCTGAGCAGATAATTCTTGGTAAAGACGACCTTTTCTGATCTTTCAAGGTCACTCTGAGTCAAAACTGAATTGACCACAAATTTCTGACCTAACGATTTATTAGAAAAGGTGGCAGATGTTGGCTCTGGGTGAGATATGAGCCTGCGATATACTGCAATGGCATTTGATACCTGCAAAAAGACGTGAAAAAAAGGATATTCTTCATGTGTCCTACTCAAACAGAATTTCATATATGTATAAAGTTTTATTATTCTATCATAAATAAATTTTGATCTGATACTCGATTCTGACAGGTTTATTTTCCAATAAATCTTATTTTGCTATGGACATGCCCACATGAAGGGATTTATTTTACATTGATTTGAACATAGTACCATTAAAACGTGACTTCAGCATTTTTCTTTTGGATGGGGGATAAGGGGTTTACACTGTTCATTGTCACAGAGGGACAGCAATTCAGGGGATGAGTGATGCGAGGTTTATAATCCCACATATATATATAAGCGACCATTGTAACGAATATGGAGCAGGAGCTATAGTTGTAACTGATAACCTTACAAAAGGAGTGGATGAGTGATACAGACTATTTCAGGTGCTGATAAAATCCTCTGGCTTTACCAAGCATTTCCACAAAAATCCGATCGATTATTTGACAAATTTCACCAAAATTCGGTTTTGCCAGGTCTGAATTTTTTTCATTTGAAAAGTAGGCGGCGAATAATATGAAAGTAGGCGGCATAAATTGTCGGGTACTGGCTCTTAAGGAGAACCCTGCTTTCATGTTAACTCAATAACTCCAGTCCTGTGAATTTGAGTGGCAAAATGATTCAGATACCTGCAAAAACATAGACGTCGTTATAGTAATGGATTGATTCTTGTCGCCATTTTCCAGGAATCTGTATCATTTTGCCACTCAATGTCACAGGACCACAGTTAGGCTAACTGGAAATTGAAAGGGTCTTGAGATCCATGACCTTTTTTTTTTTTTGCAAAATTAAAGCTCCTTATAGATTAATATTCCTAAAAAAAAAATTTCAATCAATTATTTTAACAACAATGCATCCTGATCACGTATAGAAAAACATTTAAATAATAAATTTAAATTTTGCACTATCTTATGCCATAGACCTATGCTTATACATATGCCTTTTGCAGGAATGAAAATTAAAGGGACATAATCCATGCCTACTGTACTATGCATGTGATCGGCGGTTAATGTCATCAAGTTACTTATGCAAATAATAAGACAAAATGTCAATGCACAGAGATCACAGCGATATGTATAAAAATCCAAAATAAGAAACCTTTGCCTCCATTGTCCCTTCCAAAATCCTAAACATTCGATGAGTGCTTTTTCTTGACACACTCCGGATGCCTCAGTCAACTACGAGTTACGGTTAACCTTTTTTCCTTTAGTCAAACATTTTAAAGATCACGATTTTAAGATGGCGGCGCCCTTGCGAAGAGGCACTTTTTCATTACAGCGGTATTTTAGGGGTGAGAAAAACTTAATTTGCAGCGATATATAAAAAAAATCTTATTTAACGAACTGAATATAAAGTATATATATATATATATATTTGCAAAATCAGATATATACCAACTCATCGAAAATTTTAACGACGTGCAAAATTAGTGTAAATCAACAGGCTACTGTACTTCAGTCTGTACGACTGTAGTGTAGAATACTATAAATGTCTGTATTAGTTACTTAGTGTATAGTGATTACATTGCCTTAACTGATTACATGATAACAAAATCATCCATAGGACTTGCAGTCACTTCTTACCCTGACAAACTCGTACCCAAGTCACCTCTTGGCTCTTATCCAAAATGTCAAGTCGTACCCAGATTGGGGGAGTCAATTCGCAGCCAACATCAGTCATCTTGTACACAAGAAAATAATTATGTTAACCAAGTCGTTCCCTAATCAGTAATTTCTATTGAAACGTCAAAGCATGACAATAGAAGTAATATAGAAATAATAAGTTTCAATAGAAGTTATCTAATCGGAGAAGTCAACTTGTACTCAACATTGGTCAACTCGTAGTATTGTACCCAATAAAATTTAATATGAACTTAGGAAATGCCTTGAAAGAGAGCGCAGCCCCTTGTTTTACACACACAGGGAAAAGGCATCCATCGGGAATCTAAACGACCTCAGTTGGACAACACCTTTCCTGCAAAATGATATATCAGTTAAATTATGATGTCAAACATTTTGAATGCAAGAATCAAACAGTGGTCTATGAGGAGTTTGTTTCCAGTAAAGCATTTTGATATGTTGATTATTGGTTGGTCCTGGAGATAGAAGATGAGACAGTAGTATAGTGTTGCGTTTTAGGTAATTTCTAATCAATAAGTTTGCTTCATGAACGCACTTCAGTCGTTTGAACTGCACATTCACTCCCTATAAAATAATAAGACATAGGTAATGGTCTAGGCTATAAAGAGAGGGCAAAGGCATTCATTAGCACTCACTAGTTTTACATGTAAATGCTCTGTTGATTTAAATAAAATAATCATATGAACTATGGCAATGCTTTGAAAGCAAATGCACTATGCAGCTATTGTTTTAGAAATGTGGGAAAAGGGTCTATCAGATCTCACAAGGGCAACACTTTTCCTGCAAAATGATGTCAAAGTTTAGTTGTGACATCAAATATTTAGAACACTAATATGAACTAAGGCATTACCTTACATGTGGGCAACAACATTCATAGAAAATGTATGTAATCTCACGACAGTAAGGCAACACCTTTCCTGCAAAATGACATTTACAACAGTTTAATTATGACGTCAAATTTTTAGAACATAAATTATAGTTCCAGTGTTACCATGAACTTAATCTGCAAAATGTTTGCTAGTAGAGTAATTAAGTAGTTCATTGTCAAACCTTTTAAGAAGTTGATTTGTAGGTGTTCATGGAGAAAGTAAATGAGACTATAGTCTAGTATTGCATTTTGGGTAATTTCTAATTAATAAGAGCTGCACTCTCTATAATACTTCCAGAAATTTCAAAAAATTTATTGGCAAAATTTTATTTCATACATTTTCTTGGGTACGAATTGATTTTTGGGGTACGAGTTGACTTATCCGATTATGGCTGATTTTATTTTAGTTCAGGAATTTTCTGGGGCACTTCATTTTATTTCATAAATTTTCTTGGGTACGAGTTGATTTCAATGATTGCGACCCTGACTTCAAAAGTAACCTAGTGCTAAAATTGAATAAAGTACAAATATATTCTTGTAAATAAATAAGTTTGAAAAAAATCTTTTTGGACAGAAATATTTAGTCCAGATCTTCATTAATCTGAACAGCTAATTTTGGTAATTATGATGTTTTTTTTTCACTAATACTATTTAATCCAATTTGGTTGCTTTAAAGTCTAAGAAGAAAATTTATCATGTAGACTCACAATATGGACATCAAAGAGGAATATCTTAGTAAGAACTGCTGACTGAAACCCATCTATTGAAATCTGTTGTGAGAAGTTTGAAAACATTCATTTTTATGGTGTGTGATAAATGTTTGGAACAAAAATATTTTACAGACTCACTTGACATTTGAGGTGTGACCTCGAGTCATTGAGAACAACTGTTGTGTGAAGTTTGAAAGCATTCCTTTTGTGCCTT
This sequence comes from Atrina japonica, assembly GCA_030159075.1. Classification (NCBI taxonomy): domain Eukaryota; kingdom Metazoa; phylum Mollusca; class Bivalvia; order Pterioida; family Pinnidae; genus Atrina; species Atrina japonica. The sequence continues at coordinate 353,773 of BROG01000100.1, read as the reverse complement.
GTAGTGTGCGAAATATGCTCCGGACAATTGCTGTCACAGTGACCTTGACATTTGAGATATGACCTCAAGTGAAGGTCACGACACAGACTTATTGAGAACAACTATTATATGTAATTTGAAAGCATTCACTTTTGTGATGGTCAAGTAATGTTCCTGACAAAAATATTTTACAGACTGTCATGGTGACCTTGACCTGTGAGCCAGTGAGGTATAACCTTGTATTACATCTTACAGAAAATTTGACTTGCCTAAATTATATAGAAGTTTTTGGTGTAGATAAAAAAAAGAGTTAAAATTTAGTCGAATGTCATGAACATTATATGCATGTGTAGGGAAACTTCTTGGATTTATTTAACATAAATGAAAAGAAAGACATATGCAAGTTTCCTTTTAATGCATTCACTGTGAAGTCTCGTTATCTCAAAATCAAATGAATCCAAATCCTGGTTATGTCAAAGTCAAAAGGCCAGTCCTGATTTTTTATATATTTATTCTACTTTCATTTGCTTATGTACAAGTTTTTTTCTGGTCCCAAGTATCAAAATAATATACATGTAGAATTGTCACATTATCTCAAAATTACTTTCTGAGATTGAAGGCTAACTATTTGTATGCAAAAAGCACTGTAATTAATTACTTGTTTACCTGCAAAATATGGGGCAGTCAACTCCTGGTAACAGGTGAAATAATAACTAATTATTGCTTAAATCCAATTTAAATTGTAGTCTGAGTAGGTCTATTCATTGTCCAGTAAGAACAAAAAATAGGTGAATTGAACATTTTGGTTATCTTGAAGTAAATTGGTTGGTAATTTCGAGATAAAGATATTTCACTGTATATAGATTTGACTTAAGTTTTGTACACAGAACCTTTTGCACATTACATGGTAAGCCAGTGTGAGAAGTTCAGATTTGATCACATAGTCATTTTTCTTTATATATTCCTTTACTAAATCATTTTCAAATTTGTCTTTTTGGTCTAAAATAAATTGGCACATGTTTAACCCTTTCACCACCAAGTAACTTAATGGTATGTTCTTTTCTATTGTATTAGACCAGTCTATTATGGTCTGTGGAGTTGAAAGGGTTAAAACAAGAAACTAAATTTAATCATTACATGGTGAAAAGTTAGTTCTTGGCACACACAAAATTAGAGCAGTGGTATTGAATATTGTGTCAAATCAGAGCTGGATAAAATGTTTTAACTTTATGCCCCATTTTTCAATATTGTTTGGGTTTTGACAGATTCCAGATTTGACACCAATGTACATTACAATTTAACGATACATGCTACAGGACATGAATGCAGATTGGACATCATATTTTGAAAACGCCCCATAATACACATATCTCTTTTAGAAATATGATATTTTAAGAATTAAATTTCAAAGGACATTCTAAAATATAAGAATAGATACATGTAGTACATATAGAAGGAAAGTATAAGGGGTGTATCAAATTATGATACAGTGAAACCTATCTAGAAAGACCTCTCTCATGAAAGACCACATTCTGAAAACTACCTAGTTAAATGATCCTGTAAATAAAACCTCTTTTGACAGACCATATTTTAGTGGCATGATGGGTCAGTCTCTCGGGACAGGTTCCACTATAGTCCAGTATGGCGGCACTAAGAACACAAGTTGATGTCTATTTAAAGAAGTTATAGCGACTGAAATACCTTCATATTTGTGAGTTACGTTAACTGATGTTGAATTATTCATAAACATGTATTTCAATCTTGTACAATAGCACAAATCACCAGTTCTAGTTCTGGACTGGTACATTCCTTTCTGACATCTAGGATTTTATATTCTCACAAAATATCTATGCAGGATTTTTCATTCCACTTCAGTCTGAAGTACCCGGTAGAACTCGTGTTGATAACATTTTACTCAAGCTTCATCCTTTGCATACAAATAACCAAACTTTTCACCCTAAGTATCTAAATGGAATGCTCTTTTTATTATTGGTGCCGGCCATTATGGTCTGTAGGGGGATAAATCTCAGCAATTCCCTTAGACCTGTACATGTCATGCTTTGGTGGGGCATACAAACATACTTTATTACAAATTTGCATGTCCCCTTATAGTCTCACTTCGATTCTTATTTAATTGAATAATACTAAAAAAGAATATGAATCAATCTTTTATTTTTCCAAGTTCACTGTGTATTAACTGAACAAAATAAAATACAAACCTATGTGTGTAAACTGAACAAAATATAATACTAACTTATGAACTGAACATATGTAAAATATCAAAAGCATGCACCAACAAAAAATTGAAATTAACAAAATTTTGAAATATAGCTACAAAGTAACCACATAGTGACTATTGGCCATAGCAAAGCTATGGAGTTATGACATTCAATACCAGAACAAAATGTAATCTACTAAAAATTGTACAAAACTAACTAGAAAAAATAAACAACAAAAACCAAGAATCAGATTGAAGTAACACAAAAATACAAGCTTAAATTATTAGCACAATTTGTAGGAAAGGAACACATTTGTCAAACTTTTGTTGCTGCAAGTATCATTTACTTGGATGTAGCTAATAAGATAAAAGTTAACTTAAGCTCTGTTCACCCCTCAATATTTCAGTGGTATGTTCTTTTATATTGTCGTAGACCAGCCTAACAAGGTCTGTAGTGTTACTTTTAAAAAGGGTGGTATTTGATTAAGATTATAAATGGTAACACGTATACCAGTGCATATCCACCATATCTATCGTATACACGGATACACGTACTAATTTTGCAATTTTCTTAGCACTAAATATCATTTTCACGTTCAGATTAAAATTGCCCACAGATTGTACTGTGTAAGGTAAAACAAAAATGTTATTTTTTGGTTTTATATAAAATAATGCTGTGAAAGAATTTTTTAAAGTAAATAGAAATATTTCATTATGTAAAACCTTATCAACAGAACTTGATGAAATTCTGTGAAAGAGCACAGGTTTTAAAACATAAATGAAGGATATGTGGTTAATATGTAAATGAGGGATATGTGGTTAATATGTAAATGAGGGATATGTGGTAAATATGTAAATGAGGGATATGTGGTTAATATTGTGAATAACAAAAATGATAAGAAAATACAGGAAGTGACCGAGTACATGTATCTAAATAATTCTTTCATTGTCATCAGTAGAATCGTATCCCTACATGCGTCCCTACTCAAATTGTACATTTATCAAAAACAATGTTACAGTATTATTATAACTCTATCCCTACATTAATCATACATATGATAAAACATATCTTTTTTCAATACCACTATCACTGTACTCATTATCAGTACTAAAAAATAGGAATGTTCCGAGTCACATGATTTAGAATTGCAATAACAAACTTTTATCCATAACTACCTGTAAAAACAACAAAACTATAAACATGTTAGGATTTAAGAACATTACACAGAAAACATCATAGTCCATATCTTGGTGCACTGTGTATTATTTGTACTATAAAGATCATAAACTTAAAATATGATGTCAATGAAAACAAAACTGCTGGAATGTGGAAATTTATAACACTTATCTGTTACATAAGGAAGTTGTTATAACAGAAATTACAAAGAAACATACATAATAAATTTGCATATTTATATATTTCTGAAAATATTTTTTTATAAAACAAAAGATCTGCAAATACAATTGTAGAACATAACATGAACTTCTGGATGGTCTAAAGTATTTTTTTTCTTACAATAACTCAATTTCAACAAAGCAAAGGAAAACAGGAGACAGATAAGTGAACAATAAGAATACCAAATATAACATTTCATAATTGTGTAAAATGTTGATAGTCCTGGTAAATTAAAAGCAATCTAGTAAAAAAAATCTATAATCATTACACACTGGATATTTATACTTTCCAGAACACACAAATCTACAGTAATCATGTAAAATGTAAACTAGAGTTATCTCCCTTAAAAGCCACACGCTACTTTACATCAATGATGTACACCTGAGCCCCACTTTAAATAGGTGAATAAAAGAATACTGACCATGACCTACATTTAAATCTTTTATAAGTGGCTTTTTTGTTAATTTAAAAGTACATGTATCAAATGCCTAATGCTATTAAAAATGTGAAAAAAAGATATTATGCAATTAGAATTTTCTCTAAAAATTACACTAACAAAATAAAAATACATAGGCTACCACAATTTTTCATACAAACTATATATAAAAAATAACAAAAGAGAAACTTAAATTATAGTAAAAATATTCTAATTCTAAATCTAGTTCTACACATAATAAAAATTCACAAATAAAACAATTAAAACCATTTAAAAATTAAAACCATGACATACAGGTGACATTTATATCCGATATCCAATCCTTCTTCAGAACTCATTGAACAGATCAGATGCTAAATTCATGTTTGAACATTCTTATTTATATTCATGAGAGATGATTTGTCTGCGTATTCCGATTCTTATTGAACAAACATATTTTGAGGCATGCCAGAAAATTTTGATAGATCAAGTTCAGCAACTACCTTGCCAGAAAAAAATTAATTGAAACAATTAAATTAATATAGTTCAATTGAAATTGTAATGTGAAAATGAAATGAAAAATATTAAAAGCTAGAATCTATATCCTTTTTTAGAAATTGGTGAAATTAAATGATAAAGAATATGAATCAATCAGAAACGGGTTTTCTACTTATTTTCAATCACTTACACTGTGCATGTACATCAAGTCCTGAAAATTAATCAACTATTGCCTCAACTCATTTTATGCAAAAATTTGTATCCTGGAACCAGATTTATTTGGTTTTTAACCAAGATGTCAAATTGTTGTAACTTTATTTTCAGATACATGTAAGAAACTTTATGATCACAGTTACTGATGCTAGTTTTTGCTGGTTTCCTATTTCCTGTTGTCACAATGTTTGGGCCATGATCCACCAAAGCATTGTGACAAAAACGAAATCTGAAATAAACTCAACAACCACCAGAAAAAAACAAATTGTAGCTATTTGTCAACTTCAATGGATTCTCAAAATTCATACAGATTTTAAGATGCTATAGATTGCAAGTTTCAATTACCAGTACAAATTGTTATAAAACTAATCCATAACATTGGTATTTCAGATACAGTAGAACCTGTCTTGAGAGAACACCCTATTATTTGACCAAGTAGTTTTTAGAATGTGGTCTCAAAAAAACTGATGGTCTATCAAGACAGTTTCCACTGTTAGATTAATGATAATATTACATTTACTGATCATTTTCAGATTATTTGAAAATTACTTACTGCATATGTTTATTTGTTGACAGTATTTATGGTAGTTTATTAATTCAATATTGAAATTATTAAAACATGATACAAACTCTGAAGTACATCCGATTTGTTCAAGATTTACCAAACTTTTAACTTTGTAGATTTAGCTGAATTACAAAATTATCATTGTTCATTTCGCACTATTGTATATACATGTCCCTTAGCATTAGATTTGCAGATCACTGACATAATTAGAATTTTCATCTTAATCGCCTGTACAATCAACATGTTTATAATCATTAGATTTATTATAATTAATGTACATACACATACAACACATACAGCACATACAACACATACAGCACATCAAGTACAGTCTAACATGTCTTGAGAAACTACCTTTTCTGCCACTAAAATGTGGTCTCTCCAGACAGGTGGTCTCTCAAACAGGTATCCAACTGAATAACATTCAAATTATGGTCTCAAAAGACAGTTGGCCTTTCAAGACCGGTTCCACTGTACTACTATAAGACAAAACACTTCAATCAACTTACATATTTTTGGCAACTTTTTTAATGAACCATACAATCATTAATTATAAGCACTATTTTAGTTAAAGCTATTTAGAGCACCTGATGGTTTGAAAACTGATCAATAAAAATAATTAATATGTAAATATATATTTAGTAAAAATAATAATGATAGACACACAATAGTAAATAAATCTTGATAAAATATTTTAAAACTGTACGAGACTTTAAGTATTGTCTAGATAAAAATATATGTTGTGTTTTCAAGGACGGGTTTGTGATTTGACGCTAACTTTTGAAAAGAAAAAAAAATCAATTGTTACCATCCGGAAATACAATTCTGAACAATGAAATGCATGATAAAATGCAATGACGTTAGAATGAGACCAACATTTTAAATTATACAAAATGTAATTATTGTGTTTTTGTAACCAAATCATAAACTTCACCTATCAAATGTGAACATAGAAGTTATAAGTAGACTGTATGTAGTCAATAAATGAACGAGACACAGAAATGTCAATTTTCACTGACTAGTTGTTCCCTAAAGTTTACCACAGGGACTTTCTGCGTCGTCCACAGCTACTTCGTGGAGTTTGAACGGTCTTGATGATTGTTGATGTTACTCCAGTCTCCTCTGTTGCTTTTGTAATTGGACAGTGTCGGAGAGTGTGGGCGTTGTCACCTCTAGCACCACATTTAGGACAGACGTACTTCCTCAAGATTGGACATATGACCTTTCCTCTATTGTCTTTTAATACATGGGTTGTATAGAACTCCTTGGTTTCCCCATTCTTTTTGCACAAAACACAGGCCTTTTCATCAACAGCAAACAACCTTCTTTGCGCACCTTCAACACCAGACTCCATTAATGAATTCTGTCGATCATTTATCAAATCTTGTAAAACATACAGTAGACTTGCAACTGGTTCCACATCAGAAGAGACATTGGACAGAGAGGAGCTTCGAGACTGTGACCTTGTTGCACCATTACTCAGCTTCCTCTTCCTTGAAAATGGTGAGAGAGGTATAGTAAAGTCTTGGAAGCCTGTCTCCAGATTTTTTTCTGGAATGTTGCATTTATTCAGACAATCTGGCATTGTTCCATTATGAGAGTAGAAAACATCTCCATTGTCGAAATTCATCCACAGTGGTTTTTGTGTTTGACTGTCGTTGTTCAGTGTTGATTCATTCATCAATGGAAACTCTTCATTGAAGAATACAGAATCTTGAGACTGGTCATCCATCTCCATCAAATCTTGGGATACAGAACTGATGCAGGAATCCAATCTCCGTTCATCTGGGAACAAGGAATTTCCTGAAAAAGTTTGAAGGCTTCATCATTCAAGAAAAGTCCATATACAGTAAAACCCACATATAACAAATTTCAAGGGACCTTATTTTACAATTCGTTACAAGGACAGTTTGTTATACAGTTATAGTGAGGTGGGTTGCATGGTTACAAAGCATTTTGTTATAAACAACTTATTTAATCAATGATTAGGCCTAATTATGCTTTGTAAAAAAGTAAACAATTGACTTTTGTTACTTCATTATAATACTATATAAGATTTTGGTCAAGACATCAAGAGACATGAAAACTGATAAAATCCATATAACCAGGCAGGGTGGAGTCCTTGTGAACCCTTTCTCAACTTTGACGAGTTTAAATTTTAGGTAATAAAGCATAACTTTAAAATTACACTGACTAATCATTCTTTCTTGACAACGGACACAAGACTTTAGGGTATATCCAGTGAAGTTTTCCTGTGGAGCTTTTCATAACCGGAAAGTGAGTACAATCATCCATATGATAATAAAAAAATTTCTCCACCCCGCCAAGTTATGTGAATCGGACAATATGTACTTTTCTGTTGTTTTAGACCATTCTTTTGTGGTCTAAGGTTGTTGACAGGATTAATGCTAATTCAAAAAGCTTTCTGCCTATGCATGATCCTGTTTAGTGAACTTAAAAATGTTTGATAGAAATTTCACGTCTCATTTATTTTGTCAATATTTAGGTACATGCAATATTTGTTGGTATTCATAATTTTTTATTGGCATCAATCATTAATATTTTTCATGTTATAAAACATTTTGGTGATCTATACAACTCAAACTTAGCCCTTTTTTGCCCTAGCTGGTATATAACATGTACATCTGTACATCTTTTCCCCTTACTTAGTTTATCTCAGTTAAAGGTCATTCTTTGACTAATTTAACACCAATGCAAAGTGAGCTATATTGCTATGCCAAATGTCTTGCATCATCCATCTGTTAACTTTTCCATTTTAAAAACGACTTCTCAAGAACCACTGGGTATATATTTCAACCAAATTTGACGAGGAGCTTTGTCCTTGGAAGGGGCTTCAAGTATGCAAAATGAAAAGGGTTAGGACTTATCCATACTTGTGGATTATTGGATTTATCTCCCCTTTTCTGAGTTATCTCTCCTTTTTGCGCTTTAAATCGAGAGCAGTTTAAAAACATTCTACAGTAAATCAGCTGCCCAAGATCAAGCTTCCAATGATAAGGTTTTGTTTATTTTAATACACTTTGTAATTTGGAAAGTGGCAAGTTCTAGTCGACATTATCGCACAGTGTGTGAATACACATTCTTGTTTAGTGTTTGGTAATATCTCTATCATTGTTGTCGCTTTTTCGTTGTCTGATGAATATTCCCTTATTTAGTAGGCCCAATTTTTTTTTTTTTTTTTTTAAATAAAAAATATAAATCTATATTTTTAATCCTATGTCGCCTATGAATTTTTCTTTGTAAATTACGGACAAGTTGATTTGGGATTCATACAAGTTACTTTTGGTTATAACTTGTCCAATGGGAAGTTGCTGAGAATATCAAAGGATCATTTTGACAAATCTCAAGGCCATTGGGTCAAAGGTCATGGTCACAGGCACCTAAATCAACAGAAATTTTTTGGGGTGAAATTTGAGATATTTTCAAATTCCACTCAAAAACCATTGGGCCTATTTGACTAAACTTGACAAGTAGTATAGCTACATGTACATAAAGTTTGCGGATGGATAGGGGACAAAACATGGTTGCCATGGATAAAAATAAAACAAATGAGTCAGCAGATATTTTTGACATCTGTCTCGGATATTTATTAAGCTAGAAAAAAACTGTCCAAATAATCTGCAAGGATATATCAATTATTTCTTTTGGTGGAATTTGTCAGGTTGGCTGTTTTTTATTATTATCTCGTATAATACGAGGGAAGAAATGGAAAGTAGCAAAGATGTTCGGCACGCAAAAATCTACAAAAAGTCAACTGGGCGGACATTGACAGGTCGATGCTTATGGGAGTTATTTCCCATTTTTAGTGGATTTCTCTTGTTTTGGGCAAAATTTTTATCCTTTAATCTTAAAAAGTATAAGAGACAGAGAGAAATTTATAATTAATGAAGCAAAAATGTTCAGCATGCAAAGATCTACAAAAAAGTCACTAGGGCTGGAATTGTCGGGTCAAATCTTAAAGACTCTTATAGGTCTGTGTCACAGTAGGTGTCAGCACGTTAAAGAACCCAAACTGCTCAATGGCCGCAAGTGCCAAGCATAGGGCAACATCTCCATATAAGTGAAAAATTCTCGAGTGGGATGTTAAACAACAACAAACAAACTTCATTACCCTGAAAAGTATTACAGGTAGCAAAAATGTTTAATTATGCAAAGATCTACAACAAAGTCAACTGAGCTGAAATTGTCCAGTATTTCTCCTTTTATGTGAATTTTTCATGTTTTTAGCTGTTTTGGGTCATTGTGTTGAAAAGTATAATAGATAGAGAAAAAGAAAGCAAAACTAGCTGACTTAAGTAAATCTTTACGCGAAAATTACTGTCCCCTATATTCGCCTCGGATTAAATAAATGCAAATGACATTGTCATTGTAATTGTAATTTGGAACATGGTTAATCCTTTGGCTTTCGAAAACACCGTGTTATTTGAGTGAAATAGGTTTAGGAGACCAACACTTTTTTCTCTGTTGGCTTCTTTTGACCATCCAACGTTTGTTTACATTAACAATAGGAACGGTGTAAATTTAGTCCAGTATATGTGCCCCAGTGTATGTTCCGAGTCATGTTACGATGTTTCTTATCTAATGAACTTATACAAATTTACTTGTATCTTGAATATTGTTTATTATATATTAGTGTTGAATCTAAAGCAACATAGCATGGCGCTGCGCCATGCCCTTTTTTGGAAACGCGATGCCCTTTTTCATGATGTCAATCACCAATAACGCCCCCCCAAAAAAATAATTCATTGGCGAAATTGCTTGTGAAACCCCCATCTGTATATTTCACAGATGATCAGTTTAAATAGCCCCAGGTATTCACCTGAGAGTAGTCAAACGACTGATAGGTGATTGGGAATATCAGCAAACTCTCTGAATAAACTGCCAAGTTTTCTTCTGCCAAATCCAAAAACAAATTTGTTCTCGGACTTTATTGACTTTGTGTCACAGGACTCCCGGAACTCTCTGGACTTTTCCTTTCCTATGTGATACAGTGAGGAAAATTCGAACAGGCAAAAATCTAACAAATTAGTTGAATTTATTTAGATAATTTAAGCATGACAATCGATTACCAATTTAGGAAAGTTTTTGTCACAAATCAAAGTGAAAATTATGTATCAAATATTTAACTTGAGACATTTAATAGCTTGTTTTAATTAATCAATAGACAAATTTCAGAACTATTTTTTTAGATTCTAATATAATTTATATATTTCTGGATTGGCAAAAAATAAAATAAAAATTTCAGGCCAGGGCTAGCCCTTGTGCCCCTTTTTTATCGAAAAAATTATTACATGAATCTGTTTCTAGAAAAAGTATGTTTTTTGTTTTTTTTTATTATTTTTAAAGAAAAGTATTTAAAATTTGTTAATGAAGCACCAAGAATATGCACATGTTCTAGTGCAGGTGCCTTCAAAACTAATTTACGCATTTAAAGTGCCCTTTCACACTGACTTTGTGTGCCCTTTTCAGATCCTAGATTCAACACTATATACATAACATAATACATATTGTATGTATCATTCACTGACTTCAGTCATGTATTGGCATTTTACAAGACGTTTTTAGAAATCTGTATATCTATTCCCCTTTTTATGCCACAAAACGAGCTGTCTACTTAATTTTTAACGCGATTTATTCCTCTTGGTTGGTTATTAAATAATTAATCATAGATTATGGTAACAATAATGTTAAAACATGGAAGTCAAGTGAATCGAGACATAAATTGGGACATATATCTTGGGCAAGATTTACACTGCCCCTTGACAATCTTACCTCAGTTGAGAAAGTCGTTTTATGGTCCGTGATTTTTCACTTTTTACTCAGATGAGTAAATTCTAATTTCTGAGAATAAAATTTTACCCTGAATTTTCCTTGTTTATGGTCTCGGGCCCAGAGCTTGTGTGGTATGTAAATACAAATAGTAAGGTTGAGTTAATCAGTTGCAAGTCAAACTTTGGTTTCTCAAGTAATTTTCACAAAATATATTGGGTTCAAATATTTTATGTTTGTGTTAGTGAGTATATCTCTTTTTTGTTATTGTATATCAATCCGAGTCGTACAAAAGGAAAATTAAAGTTTTTAAAAAACACAGCTGCTGTGCCTTTATTAAAGATAATTCATATTTACACAAAATTATATCTCTGAATGTTACACATGATTTACGGACAAGTCACTTGTGCATTTGGACAGGTAGATTTAAATATTACTTGTCCTGCAGTCACTTTTGCATTCGGACAAGTAGATTTAAATATCACTTGACCTGTAGGACAATTGGAATTTTTCATTAATATTGATGACCCATGCTAGAATACCTGTACAGTAAATTTTAAGTTACTTCAGGGCTTTTTCTGTCAGTTTTGGGAAAATGCCACTGGCAACACGACTGGGAATTTTAATGTGAATTTGTGTCATATTGGGAAAAATTGTGTGTGTACATGGAAATCTAAATGCATTTCCCCTTACATTATTTATTATGGTTTATGAGTTCAACATCAAATTAGGAATTTTTCTATCAAATTGGGAAAAACTACATGCATTTTGCATTGGAAATGGGGCCAAATTTCAGCCCCATTGATACTCTATTATAGAAAAGCCCTGTATTTTTTCAACCATACTGCTTATCATTATGGAAGTTTATATTATGATAGTGCTTCAGATAAGCTGCATATTTTACTTTACACATAAAAAGTAAATGGATATGCAAGCAAATTTAAATCCATGCATAAGATGCCCAATACAAATCAAAACTTAACACACTGGAACTGAAACCTGCTGAGAGATAAAATATTGAGTTCACTTGTACTGAATGGATCTTGGTCATAATGTGTGTTCTGTACATGTAGTGATAAAGCAGTTAAGCTGACCCAAACTCGGATGTTTAAATTGTAGACTTACATTGATGGTTAATTTAGCAATCAAACTTTTATTGTAAAATGACAATCGTAATATGGCAACAGATTGGAAATTATCTACTTGACAGAAATTTTGTGGGTAAAAATACCCAATGGATTTGGAAATGCTGGGTAATATATACCAGAGAGCTCAGAAAGTTATCTTGAGCACTGATGAATATGAAGTAAAATATGGAATCAGTCATTCAGTGACTATGTTTTTTGATTTTGCAAAGAATGTTTCAATCTTAAATTTTTCATACAACAGAATTTTTGTACATAAAGCTCTTAACCATAGCTATCAACATGAAAGCTCATTTTCAAATTCTCAGAAAACAAATACACAAAATACTGGTTTATTACACCTTTTAAAACACTTTATTACTCTGAACAAGAAACAAAAATGTACAATTCAAATCAAAGCTTCATTTACTGTGTCATCATAAATTTTCATTGAGGATTTGTTTCCGTGGTAAACCAAAAACCAACAAAAATAAATTCATGACAAACTCTTTTCCTTGAATGATGGACAAAAGGATATTCAAAAAAATTAATGACAAGTGTTTTTAAAGGAAAACCCTTGAAAATAAATGATAAGCAGTACATGTATATAAACGATTTTATGTAAAGAGAGATCGACTCTTACATGGATAATCTATGTCTGTCTATTTGAGTGCCTGTATGGGGTTTTTTTTAATTATTATTTCAGTATTTGCATATTTGAAAATGAATAAATGGAGAGAGACAAAGAGACAAACACATACAATTCTGAATTTTAATTAGATCTTTATCATGTTGAAAACATAAACAATGTAGAATTGTGATTTAAGTGGTAATGTCCTATGTGCTATTTTTTACCCGAAGCCATAGTAATTTGGAATTACCAATGACAATGACAATTCTACATCAAGGTCCAAAGTCACCAAAATTTACCCAATACTCTATCTAGCTCAACTTATATTTTATTATTTTGACTTGTCTATAGATATTGTCGTCATTCCGTATCCGACTGCATGGGAAATACATATTATTTTTCAACATCCACATAAATAAAAATTCACATTTACGATTTTCCTGTAAATAGTGAACAAATATGTTAAGTTCTCAAACTTGGTCCATGGAGTAAATGTATGCATAATGTACTTGAATTTTTTTTTCAATATTTCTGAAGTTTTCTCTAAATGAACAATAATCATCATTTACAATTGACCCGTTGCAGCATTATGTATTTTTACTTTAAATACCATGAAAAGTTGGTTGACCTCTAGTACCATGTAAATTTGGTGACTTCAGCCCCTGTAACTCATAGATCTACATGTACAGCAGGGTGACAAAAGTGGGAAACTTTTTATTTTTCTCTTATTATTTACATGTACAATTCATATAAAACTACATATTTCTTATACAATTTCAGTAAATTTTTCACCATTAATGTTCTGAAGTTTCTGGGTTTGCTTTTTTCAAATTTCCATGGTTTCTTTTTATAGTGTAGTTTGTGCATGTATTGATAGGTTTTGTGGGATTCATAAGCATAAATAAGGATTGTGAAATAAATAATTTATTTTTCTATTAAAATTGTTTTCTCTTGAAACAAAATTTTAATATTATGATTATCAATAAATACACACCAAAGTATTAGATATTTTGAGTCTATGGTATAAGTTTTATCAAAATTGCTTAAGAAATGACTGCATGAATGTATTGAAAAATAATATGTTGATTTAGAGTTTATAGAGAAAAAAAAAAAAAATCCTCAATTTTGTCACCCACTGTTTGTTAATTTAAAATATGTAGAGAATTTTTTTTCTAAAAAAAATCCTCGATTTTGTCACCCTACTAGTCCTTGAAATATTTAGAGTATAGTTTATTTTTTGCAATGGACTTAATTTAACTTAATATTTTTTCAAAATGCTTTTTCAATACACAGTATTTCAATGTAAAAGCAAATCAGTTCAAAATCTTGAATACTTTCATATTTATATTAAACTCTTGAATATATTCATTTTATAAATGAAACTTTTTTCAAGCTTTCATTAGTTTCTATGTTTAGCAAAATACTAAATTTGGTGATACATTGGCAGATGGAAAATAAACGAAGTGGGCATGAGCTACATGTATAAGAGTTGATCTACTATAACTATTTTTTTCATTTTTGCAAGAAAAATTTAAAATCATTTATATCAACATGTAAATCTTCAAAATGTTTTTGTATAGTATTGAAAATTTTTAGACAAAAAGTTATCTGCTTGATAAAAATATCAACATAACTGCAATTTGTATTTTTTTATAACTATTTTGACTTGTGTGATTAAATTACATTCATAACTCACACTTCTGCTTTTTGAATTATATTAATAGCTCACATTTTGGCTTTTTAATTGAATCTTTAGATAAGCATTTTGTGATTTGGTTAGCTTTACCAAACTTACAACAAATCAATGTCTGGTACAAATTTCTGTGATCATGTCAATTGAGGAGATGCTTATGATTACAATTTTAAAATATTAAAACCAAGAAATTAATTAACATATACAATGTACTTACCACTTTTGCTAATCATTCTTGACAATTCAAAATAGTCTGTGAATAAGTCATACGACTCCATGCTGAGGCTTGTAGTTGTAGCAGGCTAAAGGATCGCAATACTGACTTCTGCAGCTGTGTCGCTCCTATATAAGAATAGTCTATGTTCCTATCTAATGGGGAGATCTTAAGGTGAAATATTATTGGTGTAAATTAATTTTTAGCATTCGATAGCCTGCGATTGATGAAAATTACTGTTATTAGTAATTAAAAAGATTTGGAGGAAAGTAGATGAAGAGTAATTAATTAGCTTATCGTTAATTAAGAGAGCCGCTTTGTATTGCTGCCGCCCTTACTGGATCATTATGGACTCGGCCATGTACAGTTAACCTTTTCAGTCGGTAGTTCAAAGAGAATTCAGCTTGGATTTCCGTCAGCATATTGTCAATCAACCCTGCTGAGAATAGCATACCCTATGATGACACCGAACTTCAAAGACAAAAGGAAAATAAATATACATTTCAAAAGCCACTCGTAATGACGAATTATAAACAATTGTAGCATTAGTTTTCTATTGATGTAAAAAAGAGAGAAAGAAGTGTGAATAACATTACTTGCCAAAATTTCAATATTAATTAAAATGTATCTGTTTTATGGTTTTTTTTACAAAACAACTAAATAAAACGAAGTAAGAAAAAGTTTTGTCTGTTACTTGAATCTGCTAATAGACAGAAGTGAATACCGAATTTATTTTCAATCCGATCCCAATATATTTGCGAATACGAGAGAGAGAGAGAGAGAGAGAGTATGATTAATTTATGAGAAGTCCTTCATGGTTTATTTTTTCCGATGGGACTTTTTCCAGGCCTTTACACAACTTTAGGGAAGTGCGAGCACATGATATTTATAATCGGTCCGAAGGATTTTTACATGTATATTAAACCATTACTCCTCCTTGAAAAATTCCTGGACCCGCATCTGTAACTTGTAGATCTATGTTTATCAAACATGTTTTTCTTGCGGAAGGTCGGTGGTCTTTACCCGAGTAACTGGGGTTTCTCCTTCACCAATAAAAACTGGACGCCATCATATGACTGAAAGATTGTTGAGTATGGCGTAAAACAAAAAATCAAATCAGGTCAAATCAAACATGTAAATAGAAAGTTATTCATGTTATTTCACATTACCACGGTTAATATTTTTCTGTTAGTTGAAAAAAAACTCGTCTACGGAAAATAAAGTTGATCGCGGGGAAAAGTTAACTGCTGAGAGAGAGAGAGAGTTACCATGTAGATCTACATATCAATTTGTAGATGAAAAGTGTTGTAATTTTTGTTTTGTCTTTGTTTTATGGTTTTTATTTTATACTACTCCCAAATTGATTTGATTCTTATGTGGAAGGAGGGTGATGGGTATCTCACAGCAGTAAATCAAACTAACAAAAAGGATGAAAACCGCTCAAAATAGGCACTTAAAGACCACTGTTGCCCTTGTAATCAAAGATAATAGTGAAGTTTTTTATATTATAGGTAAGAAGTCATCGATAATACGGTCTTCCAGCAGCAGCCACATAAGTGAAGGTGATGAAAACACAGCGACAAGGTGTGTATTATAGAAAATAAATAGACTGACCTTTGACCTTATCCACCGATAAGACGTGAAACGAACCGCGATTTGTTACAAATCGAGAATGAAACAACGACCCAGTAATGAGGGTGGGGGTGGGGTAGAATTTATCCACTATACATCGACCGCCTAATAAGTCGAGCTATTCGGAAATTAAAAATAAATATTTACCCCAAATCTCTCTCTCTCTCTCTCTCTCTCTCTCTCTCTCTCTCTCTCTCTCTCTCTCTCTCTCTCTCTCTCTCTCTCTCTCTCCAAGATATCAGTATTAAGATTTAAAAAAAAAAAACAAGATTAAAAGACTGCCAAGAGTTTTGAGTTAACTGAGTTATGCAGAAATGTTTTAAATTTGTTTATACTGACAAGTTGGATACAAATATGATTCACCCAAGATCTCTCGACCTCTCTTTTAACATGCACAATATTATATATAAGATTTTCCAGTTAAAGTATGATATATTTAGTACAACAGTTTCTAATGCCATATCCTTTTATCTTATTTAACGCACCTTTCATTATTCCCTAATATTTTAGTCGGTACCAGCTGACATGAACCGAAGGAGCAAGTGATGCTTAGTAGCCCCTATGTTGTTTATTGTGCCTCTTCTCCTGTTATACAGAGGCAACATAAAGGGATTTTATACTATAAGTAAAAGATCACAATGTCACAAACCAATTTTAGATTCTTCTCTACATGTAGGAACATGTATGGTGGCCATGGGGGTAGGCCGATTCATTGGAAATTGGAATTAAAAGATGATTTACAGGGTATCATACTAGTTTTGTTGTCAATGCATTGAAGTTTTCACAAGTAATACCGGTTGGTAGAGTTGATCTTTTCTTTAGGGAAATGCCCCATTGCTTTGGACTTTGGTACTGAAGCATAGTTCAAACACATGTATATTCTTAGACACATGTACATGTATATCATTTATTTCATTCCTTGTAGAACACCACAAGTTGGTCTCACATCTGATGGATCAACAATTATCTGCTGGCATCCGGAGCCAACATTTCCTTACAAGTACACAAAGGTAATACAGTTTGTCTTAACATACAAATGTACCCTCTACATGTAGTTGTCATATTAAAAGTTTTCCAGTGCTGTCCACCTGGTAGTGTACGAATAATATTTTAATTATCAAGAAAGCCATTCGAGTAAGCTTGTATCTGTCTGTTTTAATGATTTAATTTGTTGATATTGTCATTGCATTTCTCTCTCTCTCTCTCTCTCTCTCAAAAGTTTTTGTGATCATTAAAAGTATTTTCTTTTTCCTTGAACAGCCATTACCCAGACAGACCACAGATGTGACAGAGGTAAGTAAATTATCTCCCTTTATTAGGGTCATGCTAACTGAGCTATGCCGTATGCTTGAGGTTTGGATGATAGTTAGTAAACCTTGATAATCCTAATCATAAATTCTTGTAATTTCATGTGTGCAGCTATGAATGTGTTTAAAGTTTGTTTTCTTCAACATCTTCAAGTTTGGTTCCCTCAATTGAGACAATTTAAACGTTTGAATACCGACTGAAGTGTGGGTGAACAAATGTGAATTATATTGAGGCAGATGTTGTGTTTTAATTATCTGTTTTATGTAAAAAAGAATATAATCTTGAATACAGTAAATCAGTATAATGTAATGTATATAAAATTCCTGTGAGGGTGGTAGAGGAAATTCAGGGATTTTTTTCCAGTGTCCACATTGGAAGGTTTTCTATCCAGTTTAGACTTTACTACATGTATTTCTCCAAGTGTTTGTTGTTAGAAGTGAAAGTAACATTAAACTTGCAACACATTAGGAAAAATACACTTTCAGCAAAATCAGGAAAATACTTAGATTTTGGAGAAATTTGACTTATATTGCAAGGGAAAACAACTTTTTAACAACTGTGAATTACACCTAAACGACATTAATTAAATAAGACTGAAAAATTAGGTCTTTAGTCACAGTTTGTGTGGTATAGTAAAACCCTCACTGCATTGGCATCAGTCAATCATAATTTGTGGCTTTTCACCTGAAACTGGTTGTATCTCTATAAATTTGAATACAGTGAAACCTGTACCGATATATAACAACCTCCTTAGGGACACAATAAAACCAGTCTGTATAGGGAGGTGGTCTTTATATAGAGGTTGATTTGTACAAATATGGTAGGCTACTGTTTGGGACAGAAAAATGGTCTTTGTGACTAGGTGGTCTTTATACCCAGGTGGTCGCTATAGCAGGATTTACTGTAGTTCTTGGTCATCTTTATTTTGCTGCTTTAATGTTTAACCTCACTTGTAATTTGTTTGTAGGGAGATTCTGTGTTGAAAGTTCAACTTGTCCGAGACTACGAGTTACGACATCGTGCTGCTGGGCCAACAGTTAAAGAGTTATCCAACATTTTTCATACATCCAAACATAGATGGTATCCTAAGTACGTAGAATTTATTTCGGGATCTTTCAATTACATGTATATAGTCAAATTCCACCAATTTTATACATTTCTTCATTCTTTTCTGGCTCACCTGAACCAAAGGTTCAAGTAAGCTTTTCTGATCACCTTTTGTCTGTCCTCTGTCCTGTAACTTTTTCACATTTTCGACTTCTCCAAGACCGACTGAAGGGATTTTGCTCTGGGGTGGATCCAGGGTGGGGCAAAATAGGCTTCAGGGGATACTCATCTTTGATAATCTTCTCTCGAAAAATCTTACTTCTAGGCTAGTAGAATATACAGTATTTAACTCTTTGATAAATTAATACAACACTTTACCTATATATTCATGACATATCAAATTACTGAATTCATTTAATATAAACTCAATATTACCATGGTTACATGGCCATATAGATGCCCTAGATCATTTATTACTGTGTGTCCCAGCAGCTTTGGAAAGTTGTTTTTTTTTTTTTTTTTTTTTTCATTTTTCATACATCCAAACATAGATGGTATCCTAAGTACGTAGAATTTATTTCGGGATCTTTCAATTACATTGTATATAGTCAAATTCCCACCAATTTTATACATTTCTTCATTCTTTTCTGGCTCACCTGAACCAAAGGTTCAAGTAGCTTTTCTGATCACCTTTTGTCTGTCCTCTGTCCTGTAACTTTCACATTTTCGACTTCTCCAAGACGACTGAAGGGATTTTGCTCTGGGGTGGATCCAGGGGTGGGGCAAAATAGGCTTCAGGGGATACTCATCTTTGATAATCTTCTGGGAAAATCTTACTTCTAGGCTAGAATATACAGTATTTAACTCTTTGATAAATTAATACAACACTTACCTATATATTCATGACATATCAAATTACTGAATTCATTTAATAAACTCAATATTACCATGGTTACATGGCCATATAGATGCCCTAGATCATTTATTACTGTGTGTCCCAGCAGCTTTGGAAAGTTGTTTTTTTTTTTTTTTTTTTTTTTTCATTTTTCATACATCCAAACATAGATGGTATCCTAAGTACGTAGAATTTATTTCGGGATCTTTCAATTACATGTATATAGTCAAATTCCACCAATTTTATACATTTCTTCATTCTTTTCTGGCTCACCTGAACCAAAGGTTCAAGTAAGCTTTCTGATCACCTTTTGTCTGTCCTCTGTCCTGTAACTTTTCACATTTTCGACTTCTCCAAGACGACTGAAGGGATTTTGCTCTGGGGTGGATCCAGGGTGGGGCAAAATAGGCTTCAGGGGATACTCATCTTTGATAATCTTCTCTCGAAAATCTTACTTCTAGGCTAGAATATACAGTATTTAACTCTTTGATAAATTAAATACAACACTTACCTATATTATTCATGACATATCAAATTACTGAATTCATTTAATAAACTCAATTATGACCATGGTTACATGGCCATATAGATGCCCTAGATCATTTATTACTGTGTGTCCCAGCAGCTTTGGAAAGTTGTTTTTTTTTTTTTTTTTTTTTCATTTTTCATACATCCAAACATAGATGGTATCCTAAGTACGTAGAATTTATTTCGGGATCTTTCAATTACATGTATATAGTCAAATTCCACCAATTTTATACATTTCTTCATTCTTTTCTGGCTCACCTGAACCAAAGGTTCAAGTAAGCTTTTCTGATCACCTTTTGTCTGTCCTCTGTCCTGTAACTTTTCACATTTTCGACTTCTCCAAGACGACTGAAGGGATTTTGCTCTGGGGTGGATCCAGGGTGGGGCAAAATAGGCTTCAGGGGATACTCATCTTTGATAATCTTCTCTCGAAAATCTTACTTCTAGGCTAGAATATACAGTATTTAACTCTTTGATAAATTAATACAACACTTACCTATATATTCATGACATATCAAATTACTGAATTCATTTAATAAACTCAATATTACCATGGTTACATGGCCATATAGATGCCCTAGATCATTTATTACTGTGTGTCCCAGCAGCTTTGGAAAGTTTTTTTTTTTTTTTTTTTTTTTTTCATTTTTCATACATCCAAACATAGATGGTATCCTAAGTACGTAGAATTTATTTCGGGATCTTTCAATTACATGTATATAGTCAAATTCCACCAATTTTATACATTTCTTCATTCTTTTCTGGCTCACCTGAACCAAAGGTTCAAGTAAGCTTTTCTGATCACCTTTTGTCTGTCCTCTGTCCTGTAACTTTTCACATTTTCGACTTCTCCAAGACGACTGAAGGGATTTTGCTCTGGGGTGGATCCAGGGTGGGGCAAAATAGGCTTCAGGGGATACTCATCTTTGATAATCTTCTCTCGAAAATCTTACTTCTAGGCTAGAAATATTACAGTATTTAACTCTTTGATAAATTAATACAACACTTACCTATATATTCATGACATATCAAATTACTGAATTCATTTAATAAACTCAATATTACCATGGTTACATGGCCATATAGATGCCCTAGATCATTTATTACTGTGTGTCCCAGCAGCTTTGGAAAGTTGTTTTTTTTTTTTTTTTTTTTTTAATTTTTAATACATCCAAACATAGATGGTATCCTAAGTACGTAGAATTTTATTTCGGGATCTTTCAATTACATGTATATAGTCAAATTCCACCAATTTTATACATTTCTTCATTCTTTTCTGGCTCACCTGAACCAAAGGTTCAAGTAAGCTTTTCTGATCACCTTTTGTCTGTCCTCTGTCCTGTAACTTTTCACATTTTCGACTTCTCCAAGACGACTGAAGGGATTTTGCTCTGGGGTGGATCCAGGGTGGGGCAAAATAGGCTTCAGGGGATACTCATCTTTGATAATCTTCTCTCGAAAATCTTACTTCTAGGCTAGAATATACAGTATTTAACTCTTTGATAAATTAATACAACACTTACCTATATATTCATGACATATCAAATTACTGAATTCATTTAATAAACTCAATATTACCATGGTTACATGGCCATATAGATGCCCTAGATCATTTATTACTGTGTGTCCCAGCAGCTTTGGAAAGTTTTTTTTTTTTTTTTTTTTTTTTTTTCATTTTTCATACATCCAAACATAGATGGTATCCTAAGTACGTAGAATTTATTTCGGGATCTTTCAATTACATGTATATAGTCAAATTCCACCAATTTTATACATTTCTTCATTTCTTTCTGGCTCACCTGAACCAAAGGTTCAAGTAAGCTTTTTTCTGATCACCTTTTGTCTGTCCTCTGTCCTGTAACTTTTCACATTTTCGACTTCTCCAAGACGACTGAAGGGATTTTGCTCTGGGGTGGATCCAGGGTGGGGCAAAATAGGCTTCAGGGGATACTCATCTTTGATAATCTTCTCTCGAAAATCTTACTTCTAGGCTAGAATATACAGTATTTAACTCTTTGATAAATTAATACAACACTTACCTATATAATTCATGACATATCAAATTACTGAATTCATTTAATAAACTCAATATTACCATGGTTACATGGCCATATAGATGCCCTAGATCATTTATTACTGTGTGTCCCAGCAGCTTTGGAAAGTTGTTTTTGTTTTGTTTTTTTTTTGTTTTTTTTTGTAAATAAATTCGGAAAAATGTCATTGTGTGAAAACATTATCCATATAGCCATAAAATATAACCAGAGTCATGAACTCTTACCCCATTGATTACATTTCATCATACAGTAAATCGTAAATAATCGTGAATCGCTAAAGTCTATTCGAATTAAATGGAAAAGTTTGCCAGTTTTCTTGCGGAAGGTCGGTGGTCTTTACCCGGGTAACCAGGGTTTCTCCTCCACAAATAAAAACTGGACGCCATCATATGACTGAAAAATTGTTGAGTATGGCGTAAAACAAAACTTCAAATCAAAAAATCAAAACTAAAGTCTATTCATTACATTTCCTGGAAATGAAACCGGATGTTTACAAGCAAAGTTCTTTGTGCAAGTCAGTGGGGGAGTCAATTCACTTGCAGGGGTGTTTTGCCAGTATTTTCAATCCACTGTCTATGGTGACTTACAAGTGATGAGATGTTTACACCCCAATAAAAATAATAGACAGTTCCAATGAAAATCAACAACAACAATGGCTGCTGCCATTACCGCTAATCGAGGTCAGAAAATCATAAAGGGTTTAACTAGGATCTCGAGTATTGGAGGGTCTCCTTCATATTAGAATGCAAAATTGATTATGACTATGCCTTTTTTAAACAAAAAATAGCAATCTTATTGATAATTTTTGGTTTCTTTGATGTAAACTAAAAATCAAACCACTTTCAGGGTTCGCTGGGAAACACACAGTAAGTTGTTAATTCAGTGGAATCTGAGTTGAAACCACCAATCTGCCACCAACTTGTGGACTCTTAAGACAGGTGGTCTCTCAAAAGAGGTTTTATTTGAAGGGTCTCTAAAGACAGGCGGTCTGTTGCGAGAGTGGTCTGTCAGTGGTTCCATTGTATCAGATTTGTATAACACGGATGTGGTTCCATAATGTTGAAAAATGAGGAATATAGCTCATATGTAGGGGTTTAATGGGAAAATAAAGATGTTTCATTGCAGCAAAATTTTGGAAAAGGGGAGGAATTTCTTCCCTGGTAAAACTACATGCATTTAACTGCATCGTAAGGTCACTGAAATCATTTGAAAATAGACAGATTCACCAAGTCTGATATCACAATGCTTTTTAGGTCAGACAAAAATTGTGGTTAAAATTGACCAGAAATTTCTTATTGGTCTTTCCAACATTTATCTTCTTGTTTGTATATGGAAAATAAGTAAAATATATAATTTTGAAAAACCTTTCCTATAATTACAGATTTTTGAATAGGTCGCTATCAGATTTATCAACATTGAAATAGGCAGTTACTGGATTTATCGATTGATCAACTGTATATTCACCTTGCTAATTTTTTTTTATACAGCAGGTTTCCTTTCTATATTGATGGGGGTCCAGGGTTAGTGAAATTGTGAATTTTAATGCAAAAATCATATAAAATGGCAAAATTGGGGGACAGGCTTGAAAATAATGAAATTATAGACATAATTTATGATAATTTTATCCAAACAAAATTTGAATTTTTTTAGCCATAACAAATTTAGAATTAGGTCAATCTGTTTTTTGTCCCTGAAAAT
This sequence comes from Atrina japonica, assembly GCA_030159075.1. Lineage (NCBI taxonomy): Eukaryota > Metazoa > Mollusca > Bivalvia > Pterioida > Pinnidae > Atrina > Atrina japonica. Next base: position 329,875 of record BROG01000100.1, on the reverse strand, counting down.
AAATAAAGATTATTCCCAACATATACCAACAAGATAAAATTTGAGAGGACAAAATTGATAATATGGGGTTGGAAATTTCTGAAATTTTGTAGCAGATAATTGGGTAAAAGTTGAGAAAAGGTCCTGTAACCAGACCCAAAATGACCCTTGAAAATTCCCGAGGATAAATATTGATAGCAATTTTTTATTTCTTTTCCAGTAAACAAACCAGATACCGGAAACCAAATCCTCCGAAGGATAGAGACAGCATTTAATCAGTGTATATATGTGTTTTTGCTGACATTAAAAAATAGTTTCTGAAACCATTCTTTTCATTATTTTTTTCATATTTTGACTGTAAGGTAAACCTTACAGGCAGATGATGGGTCATTATCTGTCTCTGATCTACTTGTGTACAAGACATACAAATCAGTGTAATAGTCAATCCAGACTCTTTAGGCACTTCCAATTCTTATCAACAATTTATAATGCATTAATCAGGAATATTTAACTGCATCCAGTTCTTATAAATTGTTGATAAGATTTGGAAGTGACTAATTATTCCGGATTACTAGTAAATATTACAATCACAATTATCCATATTAATCTGTACATCTATTTCAATTCTGATAATTTCCGTGGCAGAGTGGTTAGAGAATCACATTTTGAACCATGAAGTCTCACACCTCTGGTCAGTGTGGGTTTAGGCTCCATGAGAATTTAAGCTGATTTGTTGAGGAATTTTGCAATTTTACTAGCAGGAGGTCTCTTGCCGAGTATATTGAAACCGAGTTCTCTCCTCCACCATTAAAAGATGGCTGCCACCATGTAAGTTTTAAATGTTTTTGTAAAACACCTATACAACAATAACGTCCCAGAATTTCTGATGATCCTGAAGTCTGGATGAAAAATCCAATAACAGACAATTCCAAGATTTAAGTAATTATCAAGTAAGATGAAGGGTTACAAGTCAATGGCCACGAGTGATCTTGGCACTTCAGAAATATGCAAATCGACACTTAATCAAGTTAATGTGGTTAAATCAGCACTTCTTAATATTGATCACGGTATCATAGAGGTATGTAAAAAATTTTGATATTGACAGAGAGAAGATTCATTTTAAAAAATAAGAAGTGTGTGAATGATTGTAATAAATATTAGCGACAAATTCATGTTTGTACAGAAAAAACATATACTCCCATGTTATCCATTTGAAGTTAAACGTGTTATTTGCTGCAAAAACTGTTATGGACAAGGGGTCCAGCAGGAGCAAAGGATAGAGGGGCTAATTCTTGCGAAATTACGGCAATAATGTTGATATCCCACCAGAAAATTCAGTACCTTTAATACTGAAAAGACCAAAGTATATTTGCAAGGAAATCCCAAAAATACTCAGAAAAAAGTGCTGAAATAACTAAAATGTAGGTGCCGATATGCATGATCTAGGCGCTTATGTAACTTGTATTATTCAGATGAAGATCATAGACCTTGCATAAAAGGATCACAATTAGCAGAGCCATCACCTTGACATTTATTAGGAAATTACCAGATACCAGTAAATTGATTAGTCAGTAACTAGATACTGCCCATCATATTACATATAGAATATGTTCACTCATGAAAAACAAAAAGCATGTATATAGGTTAAAAACATTTAATTGTACAAACAAGGAAACATTTAACAATCATGCAACACATCAGATTTCCAGCTATTTGATAGCATCAAAAGCGACCAATCATACTAGAGATTAAATCATTTGCATATGTAAATGATATGTCGAACAAATGAGATGTACATTTAAATAAAAGAAATAGAATGCAGAATAAATGTAGCCTATATATATAAAGATAACCATAACACAAATTACTGTAAGTATTGCAGGGCAAAAAAGCGCTAGACATATAATAGAAAGCACCTGTTTTTACGTTGAACACATTAGATCATTCAAGAACTGTAAGCTAGAGAACCAAAATAGTGCCACATTATTGTGGTGGCATCGATGGTTAATGCTTTGCAATACCGTATATGAAGATCATCTGCAATATGTATCGACAGTTGCAAGTAGTACAATCTATATAATATTGTTTTTGAAAAATTAAATGCATCAATGGGTCATTTAAAAAAACATTTAAAAAAATATATTTAACAATCAACTACAGATCTATCTCTTTGCTAGAGGCTTATTGCATATATATATATATATATATGTATATATATATATATATATATATATATATATATATATATATATATATATATATATATATATGTATGTATGTGTGTACCAGTATGTATGTGTTTTATATATATATATATACATGTATATATATATATATATATATATATATATATATATATATATATATATATATATATATATATATATATATATATATATATATACACACACACACACACACAAAGTGACATACAGTCAAAAAATCCCACTTAATTTGAAGTGATTTTGAATCCCCAGCCAAATTTCTTTAATACCATTATAACCCAGTTATTTTGGAAACTGTTTATTTGAAAGAAAAATTCATTCCCCTTTGGTTTCAATAAATCTGTGTTTAACTAATACCAGGCATGGCAATAGAGCCACATGTCAAAAACTACGCAAAGTTTATCACATAAAGCAATGTACCATTATATTGAGATATTTGTTATCTCAATTTTCTGTAAAATATATGTGATCTAACTTATTACAGCAAAATATTTCTTGCAAAATATACGAATTACATTAATGGAAAAATATCAAAATTATGAAGTTTTCCAATACATATATAATTTTGTGGATGGAATTAAACTAATGTCAGATGAATACAGAACAAGAGAACTTTACAGTAAAAATGGGCAAGGCAGATTTCATGGTGTATCTTTCAATCAATAACAGAACCAGTCATGTATCAATTTCAGATACTTTTGCAGCACCAGTTCGCAATAATATTTGTTAACTACCAATCAAAAATGAAATCAAATTACGCTGGATAACAAGATGTATTTGTGAAACACAAATGCATCCAGTCCCAACAAATTTTTCAAGGTCCTACATTTTGACCCCACCCCAGGGGCATGTGATGTGATCATTTGTTCAGGTAATACCAATTCCATGGGTTATACCGTTTGTCAAGGTTACCTCACTTGAGAAGGTTACATATACATCATTTGTCAAGGTTATATATATCACTTGTCAAAGTTATCCCAACCACTTGCCAAAGTTATACATAACACTTGTCAATATTATCCTAACCACTTGTCAAGGTTATACATACCATTTATCAATGTTACCCAAACCACTTGTCAAGGTTATCCCAACCATTTGTCAAGGTTATCCAACCACTTGTCAATGTTATCCTAACCACTTTTCAAAGTTATCCCAACCACTTGTCAAGATTTTCCCAACCACTTGTCAAGGTTATATATACACCATTTGTCAAGGTAATCCCATCCACTTGTCAAGGTTATCCCAACCACATGTCAAGGTAATCCCAACCACATGTCAAGGTTATCCTAACAACTTGTTAAGGTTACACATACCACTTGTCAATGTGATCCTAACTACTTGTCAAGGTTATACACACCACTTGTCCTGAGCTATGTAGAATTTTGTCTTTATCATAATTTATCTATGTAAGAAAATAATTATACACTCCAAAAATATCAGTCTGTAAGTGAAGTAAGTTCTGAATAAATTTCAAATTTTATTGACATAAAATGATAAAACCTTGGCCCTAACAACTGTGACGGTAACATTTAGTTTGTAAAATTTTATCTCCCCGCATACTGCCAGCATTTCTCAAAGAACAAAATTTCCTCCTTGATAATTCCGTCATTATAACACCAAACCTGAACACCATCAATCTACCACTAATCCTTTAGTACAAAAGGTCATCTATGCATGTAAAATCCCTTGACTGTATTGCCAGACCAGATGAATAACCAGGTGTAAATACTGTCCAGTACAAGTAGAATGTGACCATGTAAACTTATTTTATAATGGCTGGATTATTTAATTATTCAATTTAAAGGTGACGGATTTAGTAAATACATCAATAAAAGTTAAAACCTGTTCATGTACGTATTGTCTTGTACTCAAGTACAAATGTAGGCAGGTAATAATTTCAATGATGTAATAAGTAAACCTCGATATATCGCCTAACCTGTTGTACCATCAAAAATAAGGAAAACAAAAGATGGCAGTAAATCTGGTCAGAACTGTGTCTGTATGTATTTATGTATATATCCTTCTTATGGACAAACACAAGAACTTGGCTGGTCACACACAAGACTTGCCATTAAATCATCATTCTTTTTCCACCCTACTGCTCCATGTTTTTGTATCAAGAATCATATAAAAAATTATCACTGGTTACATAGAATTACAATTTGTATTGTAAATGGCATCACATCATAATATCATCTCAAAACAAGGGAATCTCCCACCAATAAACAACTTTACAGATATAGATTTCCAGAATTGGGGTCCCTGATTACTTGTACACACAGAAAATTTAAAATAATCATCTTGACCTTGAGACAAGTACATGTATAAGGACTTTGACACATTTATCAGAAACAAAACAGAAAATCAGCAGAAAAGTAAACACTCACACATAACACACAAAGTAACACATTTTTTCACTTCAATATCTTTAACAATAACAAAACTTACAATTGAAAACACTGGATACCACAATAACAACAAACCAAAGTGAAAGCATATATTAGTGACAAAAAATAAATAACAAAAACAAGTTCACTGTAGTTCATACACAAAATAGCAGATATCAAGTATCTACCTTATATGAGATAGTATTACGGCGGATTGAAGTAGAGTATTTATTTAAATGGATTTTGCCCTATCTACAATTCTAAGGTCATGCAAAACATGGATCATATTTACTTCATTTGTGAACTGTCATTTTTCTTCTTTTTTTTTTTTATTTCAGAGGGCACAAACTATTATAGGCCTACACCTGTAAATTTTGGCCCCTGGTTAACTTTGCCCTTTTATGACAGAAAACATATGATGGCATGTATGTCCGTTCTTCAATTATTTACATTGAAAATTTCGCTTTCATATTCAATTCTCCGTCTCATTTAAGAGTGAAAGTTAAACGGAAGCAAAAATTTATAGGTACCGTTATACAGGATCTGTATTATGACTGATAACTCTTAATTAACAAACTGGTATTTATTTATCTCGGAGTATCCAAGAAATCAAATGCTTATACAGTACAAATACACTACTAAAAACATCAATAACTGTATATATAAATGTAACCAAAGTGAGTATTTTATCGTTTGCTATTTTAACCTTGAAACACAAGGCATGAGCTTCTGATTTCTGTACATCCTTTCCATTCTAAAAATAGATCCTACTAAAGCTACGAATACTAAAATTTTAATCTAATTGAGCAAAGGTGTTTTTTTTTTTTTTACAAATTTTATCAATAGTTTTTTAAAAGTATTTTCTTACTCCTTACCGAAAAGCAAAGTTATATGTACAGTAAAACCTCCTTATAATACCCCTCATTTCATTTGCCACCTCGCTTTTGACAATATTTTGAAAGTCCACGTTTTCCTTTAATTTCATTTAAGGGTTTCCCTCCACCTATTGCCAAATGCCTTTATAATGCTGAACAAATGGTGGCAGTATAACAAGGTTTTACTTTATATTCATTGCACAATATTTTGATTGTTTCATGGAAAAAAATCCTACACTACAATATATTAGCATCATAATTATTCTGACCACAAAAATATTTCAACTTGTCAGGTTCAACTGCATGTGCCAGACTATTACATAAATACTGATCGCCAAGTTACCCCAACAATTTGTACATATATAGGAGTAGATTTAAACTGGACTAAAACTGGTCCTTTATTCTGGAATTTTTTCAATCTCATATATTTTGTAGATTAAGACACATTCAACACAAAATTGTGAGTGAATTTCATTTTCAGGCATTTTCATAATTCTTTTTTGTCTCTGTACTATAATCTGCTTGATGTTCTTTTTTAAATTTGCCATTTTAATGATAGTAGATGAATTCATATCATGTACAAAAATCTTAAAACTTATGGTAGATGCATTATACCATACATGTACCTCATCTCTCATAAACATTACAGTTAAAAAAAACACCCACAATCCAAAAATACTGCAGAGGCAAAACATTATAACAAAACAGATCTGTGTCATATAAGGTTACCAGTATCATTATTTACCAGACTAAAACAAAAATTCTCAAATAATCCTGTCTGATATAAGGGTATGGCTTTTGTTAATCTTATCACAATTGTTTTAATTATTATTCATAAAAATGAAATTATCCATAAACTTGCCCTCCTACATTCCTGCATTTTAAAGATTAATCTAACAAAGGGTAACATCAACACTTTCAGACATAACTTTCACTTTTTTTATATGAGCTGAAGGAGAGGCCAGTTGAACCGAATACTTAAAGTGCAACCCCATGTTAGCATATGCTTAAATCCAACCCTGTGTTTGCAGTTGCTTAAATGCAACACTGTGTTCGTATGTGCTTTTAAAAAATTGCAACCCTGCATTGGCAAATACCTAAATGTTGTAATGTGTATGAATGTTTAAGGTGGGGTTATGAATAAATCAGAGACAAAAGTCATTTAGTTTACAATGTAATAAAAATAATGATCAGCCTGTGACTAGAATATTTAAAAAATGCCCATACTTTAACCCACTCATCCCTAATGCACATTTGAACTGGTCTAAGTCATTGACTTACAGACAAGTCCATCATTTTTCAGGGGGTGATGAGTTAGTAGATCAGAACATACTAAGCTATTACAACATCTAAATATTCATTAACAACAAATTATAATAAATCACAAATTCATATCTAGCACCATTTTTCATTTTATAAATTCTTCTTCACTTCCTGTCCAGAGTACTCGATATATTCTGCATATTCTTTAGTAAATTTACATATGAATATTCTAATATCTTGAAAACTAGACACCTAAATATTAAACAATAAAATCGTAAGTCTGCAATATAGAAAAACAAGGGGGGGGAGGTTGGCCTAAATGCATGATCAGAAATCCATCTGTGCATTTGAAAAATGAGAGTGCAAATCAGTAAAAAACAAACAAACACACAAAAAGTAATAATACAAGAATGTCTACAAAACAAAACTAAATTGAATAAAAAGACCCCAAAAAACAAACAAATAAAGTAAAATCAAAACTTATGTTTATGTCACATTGGGTGATATGTTAAAAACCTTTTAAGGTAATTTGAACATTAGATGATTTTATAAACTGGTAAGATATATGACAGGGGAGATAAATACAGTTTACATACATCGCATATTTATAAATGTAATGTAAAACTAAGACTTAGAGAAAAAAACTATCCGTTAAGATGAAAATGAATTTAAAATATTGTCAAAACAAAAACAACTTAAATAACTATTGAAACTATTTTCTACAAAATCACAGTTAAAACTCACGAGGTCATTAACAAGTTTGACACATATGTGGCACCAAGTCTATAGAGTAGATATTAATCACTTATCAGGTCAATAAATACTGATATTTTATGTTGTACAAAGTCGATATACCAGTACGGTTGAAGCTCACACAGGCATTAATAATTGTGACATGCACATATGTCTTGCACGCAGTCAATACAGAATATATATCCCCCTTTTGTGGAGGCATTAACAAGTTTGATACTACAGCCAGACTTGTATTATAGGCCACCTCTGTATAAAGGGCAACTGCCTATAAAGGCCATTCATACAAAACGTTAAACATTTTTTTTTTACAATGAATAAATCTATGTATAAAGGCCACCTGTATATAATGGCTACCTTTGCCAGTTCCCTTTGGTGGCCTTTATAGACAAGTTCGATTGTATTTTACATCAGGTTAACAGAGAAGATGTCCACCTTCCAAGAGGTCATTTACAAGTATGATACACAATGTATATAAAAGGGAATCATTTGGCACAAGTGTCAGTTTCAAAATTGGTTTAAAAACTAGTAATTAAGATATGGTGTGGACTACGGATATGCAAACTTTCACCGATACACAGATTGTCAAAACTGAAAACATCAATAGTGTTTATACTAACTAGTTTTTTCATATCAGTTAGATAACACAGTTGGGTATGAATAAAGAGAAATTTGTTTTCTTCACAAAATTGAATATAATAAACAAACTATACTAAAAATGATTTAAGGAATTAATCTAATAATTTGTGTATGGATTGAGATTTCAAATGAAAAAGATGGAAAACCACATTATTCTATCATCAAAATGAAGAATATGAAACACAAACAAACACATTATGTCCTGTGTTTGAACTAAACCCAGTAGTACCATTCAACAGATCAATATTTGCTTCAGTAAAGTCCATATAACCTGGCGGGCTGGAGTTTCATAATCACTTTCTTGACCTGAACAAGTTTAAATTTCAGGAAATACCATAATATCATAATAACACTGGTAAGAGGAGTTGTTCCTTCTTGTCATCATACATACGAGTACCGGTATCCAATGCAGAATAAAACACTTTTCCCATGAAGCCTGTCCTAACCGAAAAGTGAGTAGAATCATCCATATGATAATTAAGATATTTACTCCACCCTGCCAAATTATGTGATTAGGACAAAGATATCAATGAAACTGATCAATATCTTTGTTATGAATGTCGATTTCATGTCCTGACTAATCAAATGACCTGTCAGATATAAAAATGACAGATAAATAGCTCAAAGGTTCCACTACAATTTAATATCTCTTAAGTTATTCAGATTCAACAAAACTCTGGTGACAAATTCTACAACTATGGGTTGTCCATAAAAACCAAACAGGTGTAAGAATTTTGAGGTACTAAACTGTAAATTAGCGGTATGCAAATTTCCTGTACTTGCATACCGCTAATTTGCAGCTGAGAACCTCAAAATTCTGAGAGATTCCAAGACTACAAGACAACTATAATTGTAACAAAATGTCCACTTTCTACTACTGAAGGGTGGTGGGAACAGTTTTTTTGTGGTGGTATGTATTCATGCGGCTCCTTAACTACTAATTACTTTACCATGTTTACATGTAGTTGTGTTGTTGTTTACGCATTTGGGTTTTAGGAGAATCTCTAAAACGTAACATCATTTCAAGTAGTTTAGTCGACTGTAGTTATGAGGTTACATGACTACAATCTACCTTAAATACAAGGCCATTCCAATTTTTTTCTATATTAAGCGTTTGTGTGTGCTTTTGTTTAGTACATCGTATGTGTAAAAAACACACACAACTGGTAATCCAGAAATACAAATTATTCCTTACAAAACATGGAATGAAAGTGTTATACTTTTGCTGTTGGTTTGATGCAGACATAGTATTCAGATAAAATAAAGCTAATATAGATCTACCATCAAATATTTAAAGCACTGTAGCATACACAGGATACTGTAGCACACACAGGAAACTGTAACATTCTCCGATTAGTACGACCCATTAACTCAACTTAACTCCATGACCTGATGTCATTTATTTCTGTTAAATGATCTCAATTATAATTTTTGCGTTTTTGTTCAGGTTGTGCATGCTTTTACCAAATAGGTAGTTAGGTTTTTGAATTCAGGATGGACGTTTAACATAGAAAAAAATTAGACCAGTAGCCAGCTATTACATGATTTTAGCTATATAGAACACATTTTTTGTGAGTTTTTTAGATCAATCAACAGCTGTAAGACATTTTTCTCAAACAAGGAAAATAAGTTTTGTTGTGGTGCATACTAAAGATGAAATCACACCATAGCTGGCTACTGGTCCTAGCCTTCTATGGTCCCCGACTAGCAGGCAGTGTATAAGTACTTTTAACAACAGTGAAGAATATTTGTATATTTGTGATGTTCTTTATCTCTCCTACAATGTGAGGCTCTAAAACTCTTAATATGTTGTGAGGTTCCAATTGTAGTTGACCTTTCATGAGAAAAGTGACCTTCGGTCCAAATATTTAGATTTTTTTTTACGTTTCTTTTTTACATCTCTCAAAACTGCATACATTAAATATTTCAAAAATACTTTTTTTCATGTTTTTGCTTAATCTGTTCAATAGGCCTCTGAGAACATCTTTGAAGATTTATAAAGAATCAATAATTCTATATCACGATTGTAACTTTTCAACATCATATTTCCCAATGATTGACATCTGAGATCCCTTTCCTCAGGTCAGTTAAAGTACAATGTTTTATCTGTAGGTTATTAATGATGAGATATTATAATATAAAATTTGTGAAGTTCTATAAATCTAAGATGTCTATATATAGGTATGCGATTCAAAACTTGAGATACATGTAATTGTAAGTTTAAGGGATAATGTATATTTCCTCATTTCTATGGATATATACAAGGTGATAATATTCAATTAAGCAAAGTGATCTATACCTTACTTACTACTCAAAATTTTGGGTGGGTCCCCGTGGGTAAAACTGGCAGGTTGTCTTTATTTCGACTACATAATCATTATTTAAAATGGAAAAATTATCATAAAAAAAGATATCAAATGAGGTAGGCATGTTTGATGGATCCACATTAATCCTTTCACCCCTAATTATAGGAGTGGTATGCTCTTTACTATTGTTTAAGACCAATCTATTATGGTCTGTAGGGTTGAAAGGATTAAATCACTTTGAGAAAGGTATAAAAATAATATCTTATAACTACTGTCATCAAAAGGGAAAAAAAGGAAAAATGTAAAAAAAAGAATATACAACTCGGTATAAACTTTATATTAATGTGATATAACATACTATCTGAACTAAAAAATCATAGCTGAATTTTTAAATTACAATATTTACGATTTACAGAAATCTTATCAGAGACAGGGGAGAGCCAGAATGTGTGACAGAGGGTAAAAAGGAATAGATGTAACTTCTCTTGTTTTCTCCCGATTATACCGAATAGTACTGGTTTATTTTTTTTTACAAAATATATTGTTTAAAATTTTAGCAAATTGCATTTTAAATTTGGGGTACAAAAAACAACTGATTTGAATCAATTAAAAGAAAAGCTAACAAACACATTCCCATGGAATAAATCTATCTTATAAATAACAGAACTAAAAATATAATAAAACAAATACAAAACAAGCAAACAAACATTGGCGTTGACAGAAAAAAACAAAAATAATACGAACAAAAATATATCTGCATCTCCTTTGCTGTTCAACAAGGCCTTCTGCATAAAAAAGTTTATATCAGATATAGGTCACATGGCAAAAGTAATGTAATCAGTACCGAAGAGAAGATATAGGTCAGAAATTTGAATATTCAAGATGATGATTCCAGTACCAATAGATAAAAAGTCAGTTCCTTTTGGAGGACAGACACTCCAATAGAAGTATATATCCAGGTGATTTTCCAAAAATGATTCCTTTTTCTTCATCTTCCTTATCCTCGGTACTTAGAACAAAGCGCTGTTGTGATTCTGAAATGATTCCTGCATCAGACATGACAGAGATCTGTGTTAATCCAATACTAGGAAACTTCAGTGTATGCCTTCAAGATATCAGACTGCAGAGTATAGTACTTCTGTATTTTGTCTATGGGTTTAGGATCTAAATCAATTATGTGTACTGAGAACTTAAACATTCTTCCATGGCAATCTGTTAGAAACTCCCCTTCATTTTCTGAGCACCTGTAAATAAAAACCCATATTAAAGTCAGACCGGCTCATAATGACCATCGTTACTCCAACAATTTTACCTACCAACAAGATTTTGTGGAAACATATGTACCTAATGTTATTTATAGTAAAATCCAAATAACCTGTCAGGTGGAGTATTGTGAACCCTTTTTTGACCTGAACAAGTTTAAATTTTAGGTAATAAAACATAACACTAAAATTACACTGACTAGAGTAATCATTCCTACTCGTTACCATACATAAGAGAGTATCCAGTAAGGAATTTAAAAAAGTGAGTAGAGTCATCAATATGACAATCAAAAGGTTACTCCGCCCCGTCATCTTATGTGAATCAGACAATAGCATCAATATAACAGAATTTACAGCTTCTGACACCAAAGGTTAAAAATTTGAAACATGCATTTTTAGATGAACAAGAGGCCCAATGGGCCTTAACGGTCACCTGAGAAAATTTCTAGTCAAGTTTGGCTAAACTTAGTCCACTGGTTTTTGAAGAGAAGTTGAAAATGTCTAAATTTTGACAAACAACTTATACTTTCTGTCAAAAACATGAAAAATCAACTAAAAGGGGGGAATAACTCCCAAAAGGGGTGAGATGACAGTTTCTGCTCTATTGACTTTTTTTGTAGATCTTTGCATGTTGAACGATTTTGCTTATTTTACTTTTATTCTACCTATTGTACTTTTCAATATAATAGGACAAAAGGGGAAAATACCCTCATAAGGTGGGGTGACCTGATAATTTCCGCCCAATTGACTTTGTAGTAGATGTCTGCTAGTTAAAATTTTTGCTTCTTTCACTTTTATTCTACATGTACCTATTATACTTCTGAAGATAATGTAAAAAAAACATCCAAAAACATGAAAAATCCACTGAAATAACTCCCATAGGGAGCAACCTGACAATCTCGGTCCTAATGACTTTTTGTGGATCTTTGCATGCTGAACATTTTGATTCTTTCACTTTTACTCTAACCTATTATACTTGTCAAGATAATGTTAAAAATGTCCAAAAACATGAAAAATCCACTTAAAAGGGGAAACAGCTCTCATAAAGGACAATCTGACAATTTTGGCCTTATTGACTTTTTGTATAAATTGTGTGCTGAACATTTTTGCTTCTTTCACTTTCTCTCTACCTTTTATACTTTTCAAGATAATAGGACAAAACTGTCAAAAACATGAAAAATCCATTAAAAAGGGAAATAACTCCCATAAGGGGTGACCTAACAATTTTGGCCCTACTGCCTTTTTCGTAGATCTTTGCATTCTGAACATTTTTTCTTCGTTCACTTTTATTCTAGTCATTATACTTTTGAAGATGTCAAAAGACATGCAAAAACATGAAAATCCACTTAAAATGGGAAATAACTCCCATAAGGAGCGACATGACAATTTCGACCTTTTGACATTTTTGTATATCTTTGCAAGCTGAACATTTTTTATTCTTTCACTTTTACTCTAGCTATAAAAGTTTTCAAGATAATGTCAAAAAACATAAAAACAAAAAAACAAAAAAGTCAACATGGCTGAAATTGTCGGGTTGCCCCTTATGGGAGTTATTTTCACTTAAAAGGGAAAATAACTCCCATAAGGGGCAACCCGACAATTTCAGCCATGTTGACTTTTTTGTAGATCTTTACGTGCTGAATTTGTTTCTTTCACTTTTACTCTACCTATAATACTTTTCAAGATAATGTCGAAAAATATGCAAAAACATGAAAAATCACTTAAAAGGGGAAATAACTCCCATAAGGAGCAACCTGACAATTTCCGCCCTATTGACTCATTTGTAGATTTTTGCAAGCTGAACGTTTTTGTTTCTTTCACTTTTACTCTACCTATTGTACTTTTCAAGATATTGGCAAAAAACATCCAAAAACAAAAAATTCACAAAAAAGGAAAATAACTCACATAAGGGTAAATCCGACAATTTCCATCAAATTTATATATAAGTAGATTTTGGCAAACTGCTCTTTTTAAAGTAACAGTTTTTTCTCTAGCTTTAATAATTTAATAATAATAAGGGGTGACCTTATATAAAATTATATAAAAAATATCTGCTGACTCATTCGTTCAATTTATAGTCATGATGGCCATGTTTGGCCCTAGCCCCTTTTCATCCGCAAACTTTATGCAGCTTTACATGGTTATAATTCCTGTCAAGATTGGTTTAAATTGGTCCGATGGTTCTGGAGAAGTAGTAAAAAATGTCGAAAATTGTACACCCCCCCCCCAAAAAAAAATAATTGGTCCTTTGACCTTGACCTTTGACCCCATGACCTTGAAATTTTGTCAAAATGATCCTCAGATAATTCCTAACAACTTTTTTTCATATATCTTTGTATACAAAAAGTTGTTCAGTTTAGTTATTAAACAATTTGTAATACAAATATACCCTGTGTAACTGAAGTGCCCCCTAGTGGCTAGTTTATGGACAGATTTAATTTTCGTTCTCAAACTGTGTAAATATTGACTGGACAATCATGCATACAAAATTTGAAACTCATCTGATCATTGGTTCATGAGAAGATTTTTAAAGATGTACCAAGTTTTGGTACTTTTTGGCCCCTTTTAGGGCCCCTATTGGTCCTATCGCTTTTTATTCGAAAATTTTATAGGACTTCACATGGGGATGCTATATGCCAAGCTTGGTTAAAATTGGACCACTGGTTCTTGAGAAGAAGTCGAAAATGTGAAAAGTTTACACACGATGCACGCTGGACAAAAAGCGATCACAATAGATCACCATGAGCTTTCAGCTCACGTGACCTAAAAATCCCTAGATACAATGGCACGAAACATACCTCATCAAAAATTGTATTGATCTTTCATGATAAATGCCAGCAAGTTTTATACTAAGATTACAATCATATTCAAAATTCATCATGTACAGTTCATCCCCCCTACATTTCCCCCAACACCTGTTTATAATGCCAAACCCATATAACGCCACTATTTCTTGAAGAACAGATTTCCTTTCATATAATTCCCCCGTTATAATACCATGATCCGCATACTGCCATGCACCGCCTATTCTCCAGTACAAATGGTCATTTATACATGTATGTAAAATTCAGAAAAAACGAAAGGTGTCTGTATAGTGGGGGTGAACTGTATTTAACAAAATGTGAGCTGGTATTAGATCCGTCAGTCACATCACCTACCTTTTTGTTGATGACAGCCTCTGTAATGCCACCATTATAGAACAATCTTGCATTGTTTTGGAAACATTGTGTTTTTTCACCTGCAAAACATACAGGGACTAGTATAGTTCACTTACAGGGTCTAGTATAGGTCACTTACAGGGATGAGTATAGGTCACTTACAGGGACGAGTATAGGTCACTTACAGGGTCTAGTATAGGTCACTTATAGGGACGACTATAGGTCACTTACAAGGACTAGTATAGGTCACTTACAGGGACGAGTATAGGTCACTTACAGGGACGAGTATAGGTCACTTACAGGGACGAGTATAGGTCACTTACAGGGTCGAGTATAGGTCACTTATAGGGACGACTATAGGTCACTTACAAGGACTAGTATAGGTCACTTACAGGGACGAGTATAGGTCACTTACAGGGATGAGTATAGGTCACTTACAGGGGCAAGTATAGGTCACTTATAGGGACGACTATAGGTCACTTACAAGGACGAGTATAGGTCATTTACAGGGACGAGTATAGGTCACTTACAGGGACGAGTATAGGTCACTTACAGGGAATAGTATAGGTCACTTACAGGGACAAGTATAGGTCACTTACAGGGACTAGTATAGGTCACTTACAGGGACAAGTATAGGTCACTTACAGGGACAAGTATAGGTCACTTACAGGGACTAGTATAGGTCACTTACAGGGACGAGTATAGGTCACTTACAGGGACGAGTATAGGTCACTTACAGGGACGAGTATAGGTCACTTACAGGGACAAGTATAGGTCACTTACAGGGACAAGTATAGTTCACTTACAGGGATGACTATAATTCACTTACAGGGACAAGTATAGGTCACTTACAGGGACGAGTATAGGTCACTTACAGGGACAAGTATAGGTCACTTACAGGGACAATTATAGTTCACTTACAGGGATGACTATAATTCACTTACAGGGACAAGTATAGGTCACTTACAGGGACTAGTATAGGTCACTTACAGGGACAAGTATAGGTCACTTACAGGGACAAGTATAGGTCACTTACAGGGATGACTATAATTCACTTACAGGGACTAGTATTGGTCACTTACAGGGACTAGTTCAGGTCATTTATAGAGACATGTACAGGTCACTTACAGGGACAAATATAGTTCACTTACAGGGACATGTATATTTAGTGGAAAATTGTAAATTAAATTGTCATCTACAAATTTTAATGAGAATGACAACTGTTGTGTTTTGATGATACTAAATGCAAAAGCAAAATGTTAATTGTGAACTACAATATGATTACTTTCTCGTTTTATTCACAAGTGAAAAAATTACAAAATATGATGGAAACAAAAGAAAATTTTTATACATTACATGACTACATTACAAGTTGTCATGGTTACTGATTGAGGAAGTATTCTGAAATCTCACCTGACCAACTGCATATTCCAAACTTTCTGGATCAAGGTTATTTTGGCAGTCAAGACATGGTGATAACCAAGCCTCTTCTGTATAAGGACCATTCAAGTTTAGCTTCTCTCTATAATCAAAATATCCAAGAGAAGCCATATTAGCATTTTATACCATACAGTTTCAACAAAGAAATCAGTACAAATCCAGAGCAGTAAAATAGGTAAAAACTAACAAGGACTAGTTGATGTGACCCAACAAATCAGTATGGCTAAGCAGATAGACTGAAGACACAAATGGACACAAACAAAGAAGTCAGACCAGTTAGTTTGCTGCAGTAAGTTGTCCAAAAGACCAGTTGAACATGGTCCAAATGACAGGTAGAACAGGAAAAATTTCAATATGTCGCAAATAATATTCATTAGCTTAATATACACAGCCACTTCGTTATAAGTGGAGTTGACTGTATTCTCCAAGTATCACAATGAATGTGTTGAAGATGAGAAACAAAAAGATTTGACAGAGAGGACAACATTATTGTTGAGGTAAAGACAACATGAAATAACAGTTAAAAGATCAAATAAAATAACAATTACCCATCAGATGGGTGTAGCTGTAAGTGTTCCTTCATTCTTCTGTACAGTGGGTACACACCCTCTATATCTAGTGTATCTAACATCTGTATACTTAGTACCCTCTCTAGAACACAAAACTGTGGCAAGTGACACTCTGTAAAAGTCATATAAATATAATTATACAGTGAAATAAATATACATACAACGATATCTATAAACACAAATATCTACATACAGTCTCTACATACATGTACATACAACATAACTACATACATACAGATATCCACACACACTCACACACACACACACATGTACAGATATCTACATAGTCTCTACATACATGTACATACAACATAACTACATACATATAGATATCCACACAGACACACACAGATATCTACATACAGTCTCTACATACATGTACATACAACATAACTACGGTACATACATACAGATATCCACACACACACACACACACATACAGATATCTACATACATGTACATACAACATAACTACATACATACAGATATCCACACACACACAAATACATACATAGATATCTACATTTGTTTTGCCTTGGACTGAAATGTCACCATTTCATTGGATATAAAGAGTCACATGACTGTCATACATGGTTCAATGGACATTCAGTAGCAAAAAACAGGTGGCAATGGGAATGATACGAAACACTATTGTGTACAATGGCAAGTAAAAACATTTCCTAAATTAGAATATGGTCCTCGAAAAAAAAATAAAACAGTTATTAGGTTTGTTACTGTCCGTCCACTAAATCATGTCAGCTTGATCGCCTCACCTTCCATGGACTTGATCACCGTGACATATTTCCCTGGATTGTCAGTAACAAACTTAATATTATATACATTATAACTTATTATATACAGATCTCCACATACATGTACATACACAGATATTTACATACATACACAGATATCCTCTACATTGATATCTACATACATATGGATACCTACACACATAAAGACATCTACATACATATACAGATATCTACATACATACAGATACATAGATATCTACATACATACAAAATTCTATACATATCTACATACACACACAGATATATACATAAACAGATATCTACATACACACAGATACCGACTTACATACAGATATTTATTACCGGGTACATGCATGTGTAATCCTACAGATATAATTCAGAGTTCAATACACCTGTGCAATACAAAACACTGCATTGCACTTCAGTTGGATAGATATAGAGTTTCTGCTTGGATTTAAGTCATCCAAAATATTTGATGGCATATTTTAAAGCAAAATCAATTTTTTAATTTGTGTATATATATATATATATATATATATATATATATATATATATATATATATATATATTATATATATATATAATATATATATATATAGTAAAACCTGTATATAGGGGGACCCAAGGGACCAAAATATTGGCCTTTATGTGCAGGTGACCCTTATACACAGGTTCAATTTAGTTGAAGTATGTAGTCAAGGGACTTTTAAAAACTGGCCTTTATAGACAGGTGATCCTTATATAGAGGTGGCCACTATAGCAGGTTTTACTGTATATATATATAAATAAATAAGAGGCCTGTACTAAATACAAACCCACACAAATGTTTCTATCTGTATTATCAGACAGGTATCTCTGAATATTCTAAAGAAATTCACTGAATGTACTCATACAAAATTTGACAAACCAGATTCTAATTCTTTTCATATCTTATCTCATTTATGATTTTCCATGAAAATTGATGATTAATGAATTTGGATGTTGTTAACATTTCAAAATTATCAATTTAATTTTGATCTGAAAATCTATGCCTCTGACACAAATTTTAATTCCAAGATTATCAGTTGTTGTTGTTTTCAGCATAGAAACAATGGCATCTCTAGGGTTCTTCAATTAGTAAATTATCCCCAACACTTTGATTCACTATATTTCAAATTTGCAGATTAGGAGATTTTTCTCCCATTTGCTGTATTTATCTCCTCTTTATAGCAGAAATCCTGTAATGGCATATGTGGGCAAATTTTTGTTTTTCTGTTAAAAAAATTCTTTATACACCTTACAGACCCAGGTGAAACTTATTTACCTTGAAACGTTAATTATTCATGTTTTTTAATATAGTGGGTTCATCAGGCTATTCAATTTTTAAAGCAAAAATAAAAAGTAGTTTTCCGTAAGACAACTGTTGCAAATGGGAGGTTACTCTGTATTCCGCAAATCGAGAATAGGTACAAAAAGATGATAAGCTTCAAAAAGATGTGTGCCAAGGGCTCCAAGTAGTCACGCTGCAGGGTAAATCATCACTTATCATAACAGCTTCAAAAGCATGGATTTTATAAGAGTTGTTTCCCTTGAACTATAGAGACAAGAAAAATGAACACAAAAAACTTTTGTTCACTACAGCAGATATTAATAAACTATTGGATCAATATAATTAAGAAATTAAAAATCTGAAAAGCAATGCCAAAAAAAAAAAAAAAAAAAAAATTATGAAGAAAGGGCTATAAAACGAGTGAAATAAGAGCCTACATGGTCGTGATTGTTTATGATGTTCCAATGGTAAATAACCAGGGATTTTCCTACCTCCTTAATTCTGGGTTCAAGGTCCAAAAAATTTGGAAAATATACAACATTTTAACTAAAATATTAATTTGCCTTTATTAATCTGTAAAGACTTTATATTTTTTTATTTTTTTTTGAAATTCCAAATTTTGAATTTTATTTTTGATTATTTTGGGGAAAATACAAGCCATTTTTGCATTGGGAAAGGGTCCTGTATAACTGGACCACAAAACGGCCTAGGAAAATCCCTGATAACAAGTTCAAAGAAAGAATTATCTTGAAGACTTTACCTATATCTGTAATTGCATTATACTTGCTGTTGACACAGTGGTCAATTAGTGGCCTATGTGGCTGTGTTGACTGTCTATGTGTGGCACAGTTAGTCACATGACTTTCCGAGTCCTTAAGAACTGACTGACCACCACGATCAGAATGGATTTCAGGCTTCTTTGGCACATAAAGTAATGCATCTATGATTAAATCTAAAAATATATCCAGTTCCCTGTAAAATAAAAAAAAGCAAAATTATAGACATTTGTCTGCAATATATTAAAATCCATATAACCAGACCTGGCGTTGCAGAGTCTTGTAAACCATTTAAACGAATTTAAATTTTATGTAATACACTGGCAAGACTGATCATTCCTACATGTACGATTAACCACTCAGTAATAAAATGCTTTTCTAAAGAAGTCTGTCTCAACCGAAAGGTGGTGGAATCAACTGTGTCTGTCTCAACCGAAAGGTGGTGGAATCAACTGTGTCTGTCTCAACTGAAAGTTGGTGGAATCAACTGTGTCTGTCTCAACCGAAAGGTGGTGGAATCAACTGTGTCTGTCTCAACCGAAAGGTGGTGGAATCAACTGTGTCTGTCTCAACCGAAAGGTGGTGGAATCAACTGTGTCTGTCTCAACCGAAAGGTGGTGGAATCAACTGTGTCTGTCTCAACCGAAAGGTGGTGGAATCAACTGTATCTGTCTCAACCAAAAGGTGGTGGAATCAACTGTATCTGTCTCAACCAAAAGGTGGTGGAATCAACTGTGTCTGTCTCAACCGAAAGGTGGTGGAATCAACTGTATCTGTCTCAACCAAAAGGTGGTGGAATCAACTGTGTCTGTCTCAACTGAAAGGTGGTGGAATCAACTGTACGATAATCAAAAGGTTACTCTGCCACATCAAGTTATGTAAATTTTATCTTACATAATTCAATCTAATTTAGTGATATCAGTACCTTTTCAGCACATTGTAATTTTCAAGAGATTCAACGTTTATAGTCTTAAATGCAAGGTGGGCTCTAAGGCAGACAATCATTAGTTTAAATTCCACCTTTTACATGTATGTGCAGTGCTCAACCATTGGTAATGCCACCCTCTGTGAGTGGGGGATTTAGCTATATGAAGGAAATGGCATTACTAGGTTTTGGATATTCTCTTACATGCAACGATAAAAATGATAAAATCATTTAAGACAGACTATGATATTGTATTACATGTATAATACATAGTGAATTTCAAATAAATTCATTAATTGTACAGCATCATGCCAAAAGTGAATCAACTGAAGTCATTTTCCAATAGCTTTCTAGGCCAAATTCACTTTTTAGAAATGATTGGCCCGAGCTAAATACTCAATGAAATCTTGTAAATTTTTGCACATTGAAGTTACACTGTATGACCTATCTTTCTAAGCTGGTCTGGAATGTGTCAATTTCTTGTCATGAACACTGCAAGTGTCTGTAAAGTGGGGTGGTCATTAGGCAAGGTTCTACTGTATACTTTAGGTTTGCTATCACATTCTTATGTACATTGTCTTAAGTGACTATAGCAAACACCAATATTTATGCCAGTTTTCTGAAACACCTCTCAGAGTAAAATTTACATAACTTAATAAGAGTACACCTGAACATGAACTTGAAATTCTGCATAGTAAATCTTATCAGTTGAAAGTGAGTGGTCAAGATCAGCCAGGATAGCATGTAGGTCAAGTTCAAATTGATACCAACTATCAAGTCGCTATACATGTAGACACCCACCACTTTACGTATTTTCATAAGTTTATCGTGAAGGTCAAATTTTATTCTAAATATGAAGGACATGATTAGGTGTCCTCACATTGTATGTTTCCTTTACCTTACATTTCACCTTAGTGTATAGTAAAGTGGTGTATATATATATATCTATATATATATATATATCTATATATATATATATAACCTGGTGGGTTGGAGTCTTGTGAACCTTTTCTTGACCTGGACAAGTTTAAATTTTAGTAAATAAAGCATAACATTAAAATCACTACTGACTAGAGTAATTGTTCCTACTTGTCACCATAAACACGAGACTATCCAGTGAGGATTTAAACTTTTTTCCTGGTGCAGCTTATCATAACCGAAAAATCAATAATCAAATGGTTACTCCGCCCCGCCATCTTATATGAATTGAAAAATACATGTAATTTAGTAACAAACATTACTCACTGCTGTTTTCTTGTTCCGTTTTTCAGTCCATTTATGGAGTGACCGAAAAATGATTGGAGAACTTTACCCAAATCTCCTTGTGAAAAGCCACTGAAAACTTCTACTCCATTCTGAAAGCAAAAAATATATTTGATGATAAAAGAGACCAAAAAATGCTAAAGGGAGATAACTAGATTATATGTATTTTCTGTAATGATCTTAATGTTGTAAATAAACTGTTATAAATCTGCATCCGCAAATTTCACTGCTCTTCGGGATACATTGTTCTTTATCTACAAAATTAACAAATGTTAAAATCAACCCCAGCAGCCTGAAATTCTGTTCGTATGTTCATAAATAAATCATTTATATAGCCTATCCTCTGTAATGAGGAGTTTTCTGTGGATCAGCAGACACATACATGCCTTTTTCTTTATGCTACAATTTTATCACACATTAAATTTTTCCCTTTCAGTCAAATTATGGCTACAATATTAAAAATCAATTTACCTTTCTTCATTACTAAGATAAAGTATTGTATTGATTTTGACTTTCACCTGCATTCTGAGCTGATTTTGTTGGGGGGTGTATTTTTGCCATTCAATTTGCTGATGGTTTTTCCCTCAAATTTTTTTTTATCGCAGTACCTCATCCATAAAATACCTGGCCCCCACCAGTTAGCTGAAAACTGACGTGTGTGTTGTCAAACAACAACAATATATTCATAAATATTCTTTAAGGTAACTAGCTTACAGCAACATTTTGGACAACAACAGTAGAACTTCGATGAGTCGAAGTTCAAGGGACCGCCTAAAAAAGTTCGAAACATCGGGACTTCGACTGAATGGTGATTGAGAAATCTAAGTCCAATTGAGAAATTTCAAAGTCTGTGCTTAATTTTGTTAATTAGATAAGTAATACAGTAAAATTAAATGAATGTAGATGAGGCTAGTCCCTCTGACTTCAAGTTTTTCTAAATGCTTCGAACCCGAATTTACTAAATCCCAGACTTTGAACTTTGGAATTTGGAACTGGTGATACATGTATATACATCCCTGTATAGTCAAATATATTAACTGCACAAATTTCAAAGTACATCTGACCTTTAAACTGATGAAATTTAAATACATACTGATCAACATATTTTCAGCAAAACTGGAAATTAGACTTAGCTTTTTAGGTTTAAGAATATGACCTATATTGCCAGGGAAAACAACCTTGAAATGACTGTACATTCCATCTTAATTTATCAACCCCTGTGGTCACATTTAAACTCGCCCAAATCAATAAATAGTATGGTCAACTTTCATAATTCAGGGGTAAACAAGTTGATATTTAATGTGAAATTATATTAAAATTTTGATTCTAAATCATACACCCCCGAATTCTGACAGTGGACTTAACTAACCATCCTTTGATGAGCAGGTCCTAATGTGCCTTCAGGGTTTGAGGAGATGAAAACCACTGTCAGTATGTACCAATCAAATCTCAAATAAAACATTCCCACACTCGTAACCATGAAATTATCACAGCATACTCTAACCTAAAATGATCTAAACTTTCAACAAGGGCCTTTCATACTTACATCTTGTCAATAACATAAGTATTAAAACATACCTGACAAATTTTGAGATTATTCTGTGGTGTTTTATACAGAGCAAGTAAAGCATTCTTCATCCTTCCTCTGTGTCTGAAATAAAAGAATTCAGATATCAATCTAACAATTTCTATGTGAATTGACTTGTCAGCTGAAAAAAAGAGGGAAAATGCATCACTTTATACATGTGCATTTCAAACAGGTCAATATTTTGCTGATGATGCAGAAATAACATAAGCATCAATTTCATGTCTAGACGAAACTGAATCAGCTGTTTGATATGGAAATTAAAGTTGCACTTCTAAAGAAATATTCTAAATCAGCTTTCAGGCTATATAAAGAAAAGTTTGAAATCCTTGGATTTTTACAACTCAGTAAGGTACAGCAAAAAACAATACATATGTACATGTTTTTGGCACTTTAAATTAAAATATGATTTGATGTCTATTACAATTTGGCTTATTTAACAATTAAATTAAGTCCAATGGCAACATAAAATTATTTCTTTCTAAAGTCCCTGTAAAACTGTTTAACACTGCAAAGTATTGATTTCAACCCATATAATTCACTTTTGACAATCTCCCTAAAAACACAGGAGTTGTTTGAGGAGTTATTTCCCTTTGACCATTCATATATGAGTTTTTCTACCTCGACTACATGATCTTGTTATCACTAGTTACTCAACAACTAAAGCTTGCTAATATTATGAGGACGTTTCCTCAGCATGGCATTATATTTCCTGTTAATATCATGTGGTTGTGACTATCAAGAAAAAGTATTTCACAATTTTATGTGTAAACAAGAATTCTAAGACATTGCTATAAATTACTATCAGTTGTCTAAAAGAACCCACCAACATTAATGAAATGCTCATGCCAATAGGAATACAGAATTTTCGAATTCCCTATTGCCATTTCTTTAAAATCTGGGGATTGCCAAAATCTCTCCTTAAAACTGATAATGTGTATATATATATATATATATATATATATATATATATATATATATATATATATATATATATATATATATATATATATATATATAAAGGCCACTCAAGGGAACAGACAAAAATAGCCGTTATAGAAAGGTGGTCTTTATAAAGAGATTTATTCAATACAACAAAGTTAAAAAAGGTTGCATTTGAATGGCCTTTATAGGCAGGTGTCCTTTATACAGAGGTGGCCTTTAATGCAAGTTTGACTGTATTTATACATATTTGGTCACACTTACATTGTAAGATATAAGGTGACACTAGATGGTAGACCGCTTGCCTTATAGGCAAGGGGTCTACCATCTAGTGCCACCTTAAGAAAATGTCATGTTCTATTTCAGATATATTGGAACAACAACTACATCTCTAACACTAAGTTCAAATTTTCATTTTTTTACCAACACTACAAGATGGAAACCAATAAATATGTCAGGGCAACATATTGCAGATATGCTAACATTACAATTTTGTGCATGTGCAAAATAATGTATCAAATTTCCTTATGGCAGGCCATGTGTATGCGCATCACTAAATAATGTCTCCTTGTCAAATGCATGTGGATTAATGTTATACGAACTGCAGTCTAATTTTTGGTAGCTACATGTATAAAAGATACGGTAGTCGTGTTAATACAGTCATGTTAATACGGTAGTCGTGTTAATACGGTAGTCATGTTAATACGGTAGTCGTGTTAATATGGTAGTCATGTTAATACAGTAGTCATGTTAATATGGTAGTCATGTTAATACGATAATCGTGTTAATACGGTAGTCATGTTAATAAATCATAACAACATATAGTACATGTATGATTAATCAATAGGCCAACTTATTACTCCGACAAAAAAAAAAACATGTATAAAAATAACATTATATATTACATGTTCAAGGGAACATGCAATCGTGGCTGTTATAGATAGGTGGTCTTTATAAAGAGGATTATTCATTAGTAAAATCACCAACAAAAGTTATGTTTGAATGGCCTTTAAAGGTAGGTGTTTGACTATAATAGAAGTTAATGGTACTGTTCCATGCTATAAAATGATATTGTTTTTCAAACTTTGTTTATGTTTCGGTACCTTAATACCTGAAATACATTATGTTCAGATGAGACAGTAAAAACTGGAGGTCCCGTGTCACAGTAGGTGTCGTGTCACAGTAAAGTCGTGTCCCTCACAGTAGGTGTCGGCACAAAGGCCGTAAGTGCCGTAAGTGCCGAGCATAGGCCAAAATTTTAAGCCCTTCATCGGCATTTGGTGACGTCTCCATATGAGTGGGACATTAAACAACAATAAACAAACAAACAAACATCAAATACATTATGGGGGAAATATATACTTTTATCTCCCTATCCTGATCAACATTGAAAAGGAAATCTGATTTTCTATCTTATTTTCTTTTTTTTTCTTTTGGGGAAAAAAATTTGTGCCACATACTTCCGTCACAGCTATGGACATCCTGTGTGTAAGTGTTTAAGATTTACATGTTCAAAAAACATCAGTTGTATATTAACCCTTTCCTTGACATCATACAAAAATAAATGTCAAGCTGCTACTGCAACTTGTATCTTTTCTCATTGCTACTTTACGTATGTATCAAATTACGACCTTTCAGACATCTAACATGTAATTAGTTTCCTTCCTGTACACTTTAAATCATCATATATTTGTAGATAAAAAAAAATAAGTTGATCTTGTGTCGCCAAAACAGCTGCTCAATTATCGGTAAATATTGTAATAATATAGTGCTTATTATGTTGCAATATGCAATTCTTGGATGAATGCATAAAAAAGAAATTGTTTTTACCGATATCCTTTTAAAATGAAATCTTATACATGTTACAGAATATTGAAATTCACGTTTCTGGCAATTAGTGGGTTTCTGATATAAAATATCAGAAATTTGTGAATCTGATCAATCAACAAAGTCAGAAAATTGGACTTTTGGAATCAGCAAATACAGAACACACATACACCCCTAAAGACACATTTAGACTGTTCTTGGTCATTGATACAGAAGAGTCCATTATCGTTCAGGGGTTGATGAATTAAATGATGCAAGGCCATACTATTATTGCACAAAACTTTTATACAGGTTTACAGGGGGCTTATGTGGGATATATACCATTATGTGCACAATACTTTTGTACAGGTATTGGAGTTTACATTCTATATAGGCTATATCAATGAGCATAAAAATATTGTACAGGCATACGTGGGTTTATGTTGCAGTGTTCACAGCTTTGTGCTTGTAAACAAAATGTACCACACCCCTAATCAGCACAAGTGTGCAGTGTGTATGGAGCTCCGTGCTTAATCAGCACAAGTGTGAACTCTGCTGGAACCTTGGCAGATTATATAAGGAAGTCAGGAAGTCTTTTTCTTAAACTTACCTTAAGAGATAAAACAAACTGTTGAGGTAAATACTGTTTGATTGGAGTATCATCAACAGAGTACTGAGTAGAAGAAGAAAGGTTTTAAAACTACCTAGGCATAACAAGATTTATCCCTGACCAAATTTGAAAAAAAAAGAATTATAAATGTAATCACATGAGTAAACCACTAAAACTCATAGTTTGAAATTCCCATTTCAAGTTAAGATCAAGACTTTAAGCCAATCATAAATAACCAAATATGAAAAAAGGAAGGTATTTAGATAACTGGGGATTTCCAATATATATCCTCAAGATAAAAATAGATAACCTACATGTAGAGATGATTTGCTTCTATTTATAAAACAGAAACTTCTGGACCTGGACAGCTGTTTCATTATCAATTGAAACAGTTACTGGTACACTGGTGCATGTATATTGGGGGACATCCCGATAGTCCGACGGTTCGATAGTCCGACGGTTCGATGAACTCGCTGCAGAGGAGAAGCAGTGTCACCACGCAATTTGTAATAACGACACAATTTGTAATAAAAATTTCAAAATCAGAGAATTATTTTAAAAATAGGGGAAAATGTTTGGGATGACCGTCTTAAGACACAATTTGACCAATTTAATGGAGAAAAGATGGGTTTGAACCCAATAAGATGGCTTTTTAAAAAGTTATTACAAATTGCGTGGTGACAAAGCAGACACTGCGTCAAATATTTAAGTGACTTTTTGTTCTGTTTAATCCTCTTGATAGCCATGAGATTTAACTGTCGGACTATCGGACCGTCGGACTATCGGACCGTCGGACTATCGACATGTCACCGTATATTGTGTGCATGCATAATGTATGTATAGACATGATGAAATATAGAATATGTTGTGTGAAATCTGACCAACATTTGTTTTAATATCCTTGAACATTCTTTTGTTTTATTTGTAATATTTATTCAACTTATGAAACTCGGAAAACATTTGTATTGCAAACATCTATTGTGTATACTGATCTTTTTATTCACCCTTTTAAATATCTTATCCCTCAAGATTTGATGCCAGGGATATTTTGGTTAGTTAGAAAGACAGATAATTTTAAGCTTATTTATTTATAACTAACAAAGGGGATAAAATAAACTTATCTATACAGTTAATAAATCTTGAAATCTTATAAAAAAAACATCAGCTTGTATCTGTTAAATCATGCAAATCAACATAGCTTTCTCTCTCTCTCTCTCTCCTGAACAACACTTTTTCTACTTTCTAAGTACTCTCTCTCCAATGTAAGGCACTTTCTATTTTCTATGTATCTACTGGCACTCATTACAAACTACTGCTACAACAGTAGATTAATCATGTGATTTCTGACATTAGCTATAACCACTGATTTATCATAATGACACCACTTGATATATCAAGATGGCAGCTCTCCTGCATGTTGTAGATATTTGTCACCCAGATCCAAACTGTTATTGTTTCCTGCTATATCTTTATATAGCCTAAACCACTTGGATAAATGCTATGATAAGCTCTATATTACAGAGTTTGTTCCAGCAATATATGACCATTACATGACATATATACTTAACAAAAGGTTTTTACAGCAGGGGGCCAAAGACAATTGTATCAGTCTACATATGCACTCAGAACTGAAATATACATGTAGTGTCACTTTCATGTTTATTACTTATCTACAGTCTGACAGAATTTGTTTCAAGTGTGAACTTGTGATGAATATTTTGGGCCTACAAATATATTTATATCTATTCTGAGGCATGGAAATGAATCTGAAATAAAAATTTGTACAATATATATCACATTAAAATGAAGCAGTCTTGAACTTCCATATGTCATGAGAAAACACCTGCAGACAAGGAATTGTTTAATGATAATATTACTTTGTATCACCTATGAAATATCTTACAACTTAGGAATGTATATATTGATAATTTGAAGATAATTCTGTGGCAGATGTGTGATTTTTACACTAATATGGATGCCAATCGTTTACTAGGTTCATGGCAACTAATATATATGTACATGAAGTGTATTTTATATAACCAGGAGCCCTCTGCTTTTGAATGTTAAATAGAATTAAATGAAAATTTACATGTTTTCTCCACTTGTCAGAAACCAGTGGCCTGCTAGGACCAGTAGCCAACTATGGTGTGATTTCATAGTCAGTATCATGACAATATTTTTTTCCCTCTGTTTGGAAAATGGTTCAACATACTGTTGATTGATTTAAAAAAAAAAAAAAATCACGTTTTATATAGCTGAAATCATGCAATAGACGGCTATTGGTCCTAGCCGGCCACTTGTCCCCGACCAGTATGGTCAGGCAAAATTCAATATTTATCTAAATTATTATGATGTACATAAAATAAATGTATGTAATATATTCATACAAAATTCTATACTATAACAATTTAATAAGGGGAAGCATTTTTAGCAGAACTTGTCTGTTAATTTTGAATATTTTAGATCCATATGTATGTGCAAATGCATAGGTGCAGATATTTCTATACAGGTAATCTATGGACATAAACAAGATCTAACTGAAGTGCACGCATTGCCATAATGTAATTGATTAAATTCTTGCACTCAATCCACCTGGTAGGATGTAATGTCAATTAATTTCATATGTGCATAGTTACATATACATGAAGATACCATGAAACCTGTTTCATAACATCATATTTGAAAACAACTTGGTTCAGTAATCCTTTAGATAAAACCTATTTGAGAGATCACCTGACTTGTGAGACCAATGTTCTACTGACTATTTAGCTAAATAATTCTTTAGACAAAACCTCTTTTTTACAGATCACCTGTCTCGTGTCACCACATTTTGAATGCTATTTGTTAAATAATCCTTTAGAAAAACTCTTTTTTAGAGACCACCTGTCATGTAAGACCATATTTCAATGGTATCAGAGGTATCTTTCAAGACAGTTTACACTGTATAAACATTTTGTCTCAAAGTTAATCCGGCTGTTGAGATAATAAGAAAGAAAAGTTTTATTTGATACAAAGTGAAAATCTATGACTGTATGTTTCATTATTTTATGCTCTCCTACCAAAGGCTCTGGAATATGTATGTAAAACATTTACAATGTACAAATATTATATGTTTCATCTGTATGAAATGAAAACCCACAACAGCTTCTGTATGCATCTAATACAAAGTCAATATTTATACTGGAGGATAAAGCTGTATGTTTATTTGAAAATAAACTCACTTAATAATTTTGCTTACTTTAGGCATAAACAAAAACAACCTTTATACTTATGATAAGGGCTCTGGGGAAATCAACTGTAGATATCTGT
Source organism: Atrina japonica (assembly GCA_030159075.1). Lineage (NCBI taxonomy): Eukaryota > Metazoa > Mollusca > Bivalvia > Pterioida > Pinnidae > Atrina > Atrina japonica. Next base: position 299,724 of record BROG01000100.1, on the reverse strand, counting down.
GTACAATTTTCTGTTGTTGTTTTTACAAAAAAAAGAATAAATATGCAATGTATTAGTAGAGTTAATATAGATTTAACAACTTGTACTATGATGTTAAACAATTGATCCTTTAAGTATGGATAGATTAATCATTTAAAGGGAGTTGTCATGATCTCTTATAAATACATGTACATCTGAAGTCAGCGAGTTTATGTATGATCAAAATCAATCAAGTTAATGTATCTAGGTACATTACATGATAAATGTCACTGTAGAAGTGAATTTCATCACTTTCTTTTCTACAAACTAACAATTCTTATCTAATAGATACTCTATTAACTTTAATCTGTCTTCACAACCATATGACATTTTTGGAGGGAGAAAGTTTTCTTTGTTTAAAATGCCTGACTGAAATATGCAAAAACCTTCCTCTAACTTTAGTGAAAACATGCAAGATTACAATAATACCTAACGTCGGACCTGTGAATAAGATTAAAACTAGAATGTGCACTTAAAATTTATGAAAGTTAAGAACCGTAATTGCACATGCAAACTAAAAAATATGTTCTACACTTGCACTTTATCACTTATTCATGGCTATTGACTATGGTCCCACAACAACCAGTTTGTTTTGATTCTATTTTTAGAACTTAAGACTCCCCATTTCCTAAATTTGCAAACAGGTGATGTCATGCTTCAACTCTGCTCAGGAAAAAAAAAGCATGACCCAAATAAACATTGTGGTGTGACATGAAATCCTCTCCAACTCTGGCTGCTGGAAACAAAGAAAATTCTGGAAAAAAAACCTGAACTTTTTATGATGATAGGCTAAAACTGTAGTATTACATACATGTGTATGTAGCACGTGACCTCTGAACTGATTAGGTTCAGTGATCAAGTTTACCCCCTTGTAATGACCGAAATAAACACACACACACTCTCAAAATAAGAAGTACGCAATTCTGGGCATCTGTTTTTATCTGAGCATTCTGAAAATTTAAATGTACATTGTATAAAAATAAATGAAGTACTTATAATTTCTTATCCAATCTGATGGCAGTACATTATAAAAGCTCTTAAGATCGGAATATAATCATATTATTTCCTTTGTGAAATGCCTCTCATTGTTATGAAATATTTCAACTAGGTTAAATCACTTATCAAGTGCTTCCTTTCAAAACAAAGCTCATGAGGTCAGAACGAACTTTGTACAATGGAGATTGGGTTACTCAGTTTGCATTTCAGAGGATTAAAATTTCTCTTGAGCACTTTCTTATTATTATCTGATACTAATAGATAATCTAGCATTTGTGTATTGTATTTATAGCCCTTTGTCAGTGTCTAAAATCTTTCATGTACTTTAAATTTTCAAGCTCTGACAAGGATAATCTCTACAGGCCATTTGGACAATATGCTGAAAATGTTTCTCCGTCTAAAATTTGTAGAATTTATAAAACTAAACATGTGATCAAACTACACTATTATATTCTTACAGTAAATCATGTTGAATATTTATGTAAACATCTGGGGGGCCCAAAATTGTAAACTTTTTCACACTTGACTTCAATCTGATGCCTATCTCTGTACTGTTACAGACAGTTATAGCATTAATTGTAGACTCATCACCCCTAAAGACACATTTAGACTGGTCTAAGTCACTGATTTACCGAAGAATCCATTGTTTTTCAGGATTTGATGACTTAATGGTTCCATGGGTAACAAGTGAATTTTGTTCCAAGTCCTGCATTAAAAATGTTCAATTCCTACATGCCTACACTCCTCATCTCTGGTCTAAGATACTATAGGTAAAACTTTATATGGGTAAATGTTTTGTTAATCAAAATAAATGTAAAAAGAAACCATAAAAGGAAGTGTGGCAGAACTGCAAAGCGTTGTATTTCTCACAACAAAGCTAAATGTAACCGCTAAACCAAACTGTCGACTCACTCCCGACAGACAGACCAACGAACAAATAGACATCTTGAAATCATAGGCTCTTAAGTATTGGCTTTGAAATTGGGCAAACAACAATAACAAGTGGACATATAACCTAAGTATTGGACTGGTCTAAGTCGCTGATTTACAGAAGAGTCCATTGTTTTTCAGGATTGATGATTTGATAAATACATGCATTGAACAGAATCATAACCACCAAAGTGAACTTTTCTACAAAATTGGACTGTCTATTATGGTCTGTAGTGCTGAAGGGGTTAAGATTATTTCACAATTTTGGGGCCAGACACGCAATCTGTGTGCCGTGTGTGTGCCGTGTGTGTGTGTGTGTGTGTGTGTGTGTGTGTGTGGTGTGTGTGTGTGTGTGCGTGTGTACCAGTATACATATGTACACATAAGTCTCTCATCAGGAAGCCAACTTGGAAATATTAACATTAGGTTGGACACTCAAACACCTGTATTAGGGACCATTTGAATGGCACAAAATAAGTTCATTTTTAGAGTAGTACCATACAGGATGATGGCGAACTTACTAAGATGACAGTTGCTGATAAATTACATCAAGAGAAGAAAATCGTGGGCTCTATTTTTAAATCTAGTTATGAACATAAATGTATGTACCAAGTACTGGATATATATTTGACATTCTCTATCTATATCTGTACAAAGTATATCTACCTACATGAGCAATAGTGCTGACTCGGGACACGTCTGTCACCTCTAAGCGTAATTTGTGTTAATACACCGAGCATTATCATTGGCCATAGCCCCTAGTTATATATCAGTCATACTACAGCAATATTTTCAGAAATATACTGGTGACGGATAACAAAACAGATGGAGACAGTGTTCTTACCTTTATACATCAAACAAGTTCATCTGACATCATAAATACATTTACAAAAACCATATCCTTATACCTAGACATGTACTAGGATACTTGTACAAGACAATAAAAAGGTAGTCAAATCAACACTAGGGCTTCTTATGCATGGTCCTATATTTGATCTACAATCTGAACTGCTTTCTGAGTTGAATTTTCATTTGGGAAATGTTCATCCATGCCTACATTATGATTCAAAAGAAAATGGTTACAGTTGTGTACCTAAATGCATGCTAAACACTAGCTATCAAAAAGTACTCATCACTTCCTTTCACCGCAAAGCAACCCCATGATTATTGGAAAACGTGATATGTCATCAGTCTGTCCACCGATTTGTGGCTACCAGAACACGATCTGCCAAGAACTAAAATTATTTACATATACAAGCTTGAAGACAAGACTGATGATACTTGTGGGGCAGGAGCAAAGAATCAACAACAAACTTCAACATCTCTACTACACATCCAGCATAATATACCCAGTGACAGAAAATACATATAATGAAGATTTTAAAATGATGTAATACTTTGATATCTACATCAATATACATGTATAGATCTATACAGAAATACTGCTTCAAACATTTTCTATGGGAAAGAGCGATATTGATGTTGAACAAAATGAATTCAGTGTTCTGAAACTTAAAATCCTGAAATCTATCATCATATATATTGAAGGTGTATCACATCACATATACTTACAAATTTACCTAAAGATACATACATTATTATGTAATTGATTTTCAATTTTGTAATAGACACTCATACACAAGCCATTAATGATCATTGTAAATTTATCTAAATGACCCATCACCGCTACATTAAATAATTCAAAGTAAATATAGACAATTGATTTTACATGTATGATGGAAAATTGGCTTTTATTATCAATTGTGATAAATAAAGCAAAAGGGATTACTGGGTTAAATTCCTTCTCGCATGTTTGGGCAAAATATATCTCAATAAACACTGCATTTCTAACAGCTAAGTCATTCAGGAAGATTTTAAAGACGGTCCTTTAAATAAGAAACCAACAGCTGACAGATTCTGTCAGCTATTTTCATGAAAAGCAGTTTAAGTCGTCAGCTAATTTCCCTTCTATTCAGAAAAAAAAATGCTGAGCTTTACATACTAAAATGTACACACACAGTTCAGCTTTACATACTAAAATGTACACACACAGTTCAGCTTTACATACTAAAATGTACACACACAGTTCAGCTTTACATACTAAAATGAACACGCACAGTTCAGCTTTACATACTAAAATGTACACACACAGTTCGGCTTTACATACTAAAATGTACACACACAGTTCAGCTTTACATACTAAAATGTACACACACAGTTCAGCTTTACATACTAAAATGTACACACACAGTTCAGCTTTACATACTAAAATGTACACACACAGTTCAGCTTTACATACTAAAATGTACACACACAGTTCAGCTTTACATACTAAAATGTACACACACAGTTCAGCTTTACATACTAAAATGTACACACACAGTTCAGCTTTACATACTAAAATGTACACACACAGTTCAGCTTTACATACTAAAATGTACACACACAGTTCAGCTTTACATACTAAAATGTACACACACAGTTCAGCTTTACATACTAAAATGTACACACACAGTTCAGCTTTCAGATTTTAAAGTTCCATAACTCTGGTAAATATTGCTGAAAGTTGGCCATAATCTAGACGTGATTCAAGATCTAACAAAAGATAACATATTTGGTTGACAAAAGAAATTCAAATTATCTGACGTAAACAAAATATTTTAAACAGATGAATAGCTAACCAGACAGACTTATGAAGAATGAGCATACATATATATATATATATATATATATATATATATATATATATATATATATATATATACAGTCAAACTTGCCTTACGAACCCCCTCATATAACGACTTCCTGTCCATAACGACCGTATTTGGACTTCCCCTTGAGAATTACTAAACATTTGCCCCCTATATAGAGACCACCTGCCTTATGCGACCAGCGACCGCTGTATTTTGTCCGCCGGTGGTTGTCCTACTTGCGTATAGTGACTGCTTATACACTTACTACTCTTGGAAGGGAGATAACTCATAGATAATTCTCGCCGGACAATTCGAGACTTAATCAACAACATGGGGCAATACACAATGCTTTCACAGTCACAACACACCTGGAGGTGTCAATTAACGTCCCGGGTAGTAATTAGGCACTCAGACGTGCTTTATGACAGGGTGTTTTTACAACCAGGAACTAACAATCATCGCTGACTGATTGATCTTTTGTTTTCGATCATCAATTCATAACCAAAGTTTCCGGTGATGATTACTTAATCAGCGAAAGACTAAGACAAAAAAAAAAAAAAGAAGAAGAATTCAGAAAGGACATACTTTGTGACAAGGTGTTTTTACAAACAGGAGTATTTAAATATCATCGCTGAATGATTGATGATTTGTTTTCTGGTATTCTGGAATGCTGTAACTAATCGAACATCACTTGATTAGCAAGTCAACATCTCAATCCAAAGAGTAAAATCGTCAGCGCTCGTAGCATTGGATTACGTCTAATAAAATGATAATTAAATAAAATTTAACTATCTACATCTTTCTGTACATTATTACACTTCTGACTCGTGTGACTTAACAACACAGACCACCGACTTTGAGCACATTTTAGATATTTGTTTCAGTTTTAATAATGTGCCGTATCCTCGATGTACATGTATAATTCAATTACAAGATAAATTAATTCAAATTATTTAAAAAAACATTGAACTATTTCATTGTTATTTTTTTTTCATTATTTACATGTTATGCCTGTATTAGCTACAGGGATTTTCTATGACTATTTTTGGTATGGTTACAGGATCCTTCCCAATGCAAAAAATGGCTTGTATTTTCCCAAAAAGATGCAAAAATTCCCAATTTGGAATTTTTTAAAAAAATGAATATTTTCCAATTTTCCAGACCCTGGAGTTAGGAAAATCCCTTTAGTAAATAAATACAATATACACTAATTACTAAATGAAATATCTAACCATGGAAGAAATATATAGTTGGAAATAATAAAAAGTCATCTCCGATACAAAGGATTTCATATCTCATGTGACCCTTTATATAAAGATCACCTGTCTATAAAGACCGTTTTTGTAATTTCCCCTGAGCGGTCTTTATATACAAGTTTGTATATAAATATATATATATTTGTGTGTGTGTGTATATATATATATGTGTGTGTGTATATATATATACATTGTATATATATAAATGTGTATGTGTGTGTGTGTATGTATATATATATATATATATATATATATATATATATATATATATATATATATATATATATATATATATATATATATATATATATATATATATATATATATATATATAAAAGCATGCTCATTCTTCATTCAATCTGACACTTTAACTTCTAGATTACTACAAGTAATTATAGAGGTACATGTACCATTAACAGTGCAGTTCTTCAATACATATCAAATGAACAGCCTGGGATATTGTATAATCACTCATAAAGCATTGACACTAATGAATATTGATATCAACCTGATGAGCGAACCATTATATCTCCAGAGTATAGGAATACATCACCATAATGTAATGATACAGCAAAGCCGGAAATCTATCAATGTTCACACACAACTTTTATTCTTTAAGTGTGAGGAATAGCAAATTTGATACAAATTTTGAAAACAAGATCGAGGCACAAATGAAAGTTATTGCATACAGAGTTTCTGTGATCTAAAATGAAGGTCATTAAGGAAAATGAAATTCACAACTTTTAAGTTAACAGCAATGTTACATCGTGATACACATAACGAAATGGTAAAGCGTTGGGGAGTTAAAACTGACACAAAGATGTTGTACAAAGGCAAGAGCAGGATCATAAATGGTCTCTTTAAACCACTAGGAAAGGAGTATTGGCCATTTTTTTCAGAGTCCCTAAATGCTGATGTAAGATTCGTCCACAAGTCTGACAGTTACATTTAGGGATACAGTGTAACCTGTCGACCACTCTCATGAAAGACCACCTGTCTTCTGAGACCACCTGTCTTCTGAAAACCATTTGGTTAAATAATCCTTTAAATAAAACCTCTTTTGGGAGACCTCTTTTGCCATTTCAGTGGCGGATGGGGTTGTCTGTCAAGGCAGGTTCCACTGTGGTATATTGCAAACAACTGTGATGTGTCAATGGAAGTGAAAAATATATGGCGATAAATTATTTATTTACTGAAAATATATACATTGTGAAAGCATAACGTACAGTGAAACCTCACCTAAAGAACACCTTGCATTTCAGACCATAAATTTCCAGTCTCTTGGAGGATGTTCATTTCACTGTCCAGGACATTCCAGAAACGTGCAACATCAATCAAATGCTCTGGAACATTGTCCTGGAAAAGTTGTAACTGTGTCAGCCGAAAAGAACAGTGACATCACAAACATGGCAGGAGTTAGAAAAGTCAGTGATGGCAGCTGCAGTAGTTTTTATAGATGCCCAGTGATACCTGGCACCTTTGAATAATTGAAAAGTTGAACAATCAGCCTGGGGGCTTGGGGGCTGCAGCTCTCTAATATGGTGCAGGGGCAAAGCCCTGCTGCAGTACCAGTGGGCACAGCCCCCAGAAAATCCTGGCTATTCAGCTTTTTTTATGATACTCTAGAGCATTTCTGAGAATATAAAGCATGCTCATGACTTCAATTTTTTAAGTTCCAAATTCTTGTTTCATTCTGCATAAAGATTGAAGAATATGCAGACTATCCAGACTATGTAACAGATACAACAACAACGTCCTTCAATTATAAACTCTGAAAATAAAGTTTCAGCTCTGCAACTGTTTAACCGATGACTTCCTTCTACTGACACAGCAGCATTTTTGTGCTTAGTTACATCCCCAGTGTCAATCGTGTTCTGACACCACTGAAATTACTTGAATAAGAGTCCTTGAATATCTGCATCCGCTTGACATTCTTTTTGGCCGACTCCATGTATTATAAAGCGTCATGAAAAAACTGCAGAGATGTGTCAGCCATTGCCATATGCTCGCGCTGTTTCACAGCGAAGCTTGAATATCAATATTGTGTTCAAACGTTTGTAAGATTCTGTGTCTAAACAAGAAAACTGAAATCAGAATCGGACTGTGCTAATCCTGAACGCGTAATTTATACATGAAAACCAGGACTGTTCTGCCAAAATCAAAATAGTTGGCAGGTATGGATGCCTCTGCAGCATTTATTTCGCAGCTATCTAAAAAGGTGTTGCAGCACAAATGCAGTGGAGCAAAAGTTTTATTACAATTTGTTTTGGCAATTTAGCCATAAACTTACAGGAATTATTTCAATTTTATCGCCATCTTTAAAATAATTACTTCTTGCCCTGGTAAATCCGATTGCTCGCGATGAATCAAGCACACCCTCGATTAACATTTAATAAGTACAGAACCTCACTTCAGAGACCACCTCATTAATCAGAGCACTTTGAGTCCTAATAGCGAGGTTCCACTGTATGTACAAGATAATTGATTGTACATGTACATGTAAGTAGAATGGTGGAAGGTGCACGATTATTCAGAAATATTATGGAAGGTGCACGATTATTCAGAAATATTATATTATGTTATTTTCGTCTACATTTACAAATTTTCAGTTGACTGTACAGCAATTCAAAAGCTGGTACACCCAGAAAAATCCATACCAGTAATATTTTACAGCCAAGCAATAAGTGAACGTGTAACATTTTCTTACGAGTTCTAAATGGACAACAGGACGACATGTAAATAAAAGTGATGGATAGCTGGAATTCACATCTTTCAAAATGGAATTATGTAGTGACACAACTGAATGGCTATGGATTTTTTAAAATAAAAGATGAGGTATGCAAATCACAATTTTAGTTGACGGCTATAAGGAATGGATAGCCAAAAAGATTGATATACATGTATTGCTGTGAAAATGTCCAAGCATCTTGCTATGAAGAAAGTATGTGGGAGGACTTCTGCCCCTGACTTTGCCCCCAAAACCACAAATAAAATCAGAGCAGAAATTCAGCCTATGTTTAACAGTGAAATTTTTATAAAATACAATCAGTATTGGGTTTGCAATTTTTGTTTGGAAAAATGTGGTTTTATATGAAATAAACAGTAAAAAAAAATGATAGCATTCCATTACTTTTTTCCAGTGTCGGTATATCAAATTTTCCCATTATCGAAATTACAGTGGACCACCAAACTGACTAACCCAAAGTGGTCTGATTAACGAGGTGCTCTCTTAAATGAGGTTTTAGATTTATTTAATATTCATTAAGAAATTTTCTAGAGACCGGACATTTAATTTCACTGTAAAGCAAGGTTCCTAACTGTATCCTTGTTTATTGAATGTTCACCGATGTAGCCATGACCATCTCCTGAATAGACATATAAACAATTCACAAATTATGTGTGAACAATGACTTTTAGGAGATGTCAGACAAAAAAGCAAGATCTAAAAAAACTGTTATGGACATGGAAGATTTCATTCTAACATCTTAGACATTTCCTTTTTATGTACATACATAGGTATGGTTCACACAAAAGCCAACGAACTAATTTGTTCTAGATGAATTAACACCTACTTTAACCAGACAAGACATTTGCCATTGTGTAAAACAAAAATAAACTCAAAATTGCTGAGGCATGCTGTGTCCTTACACACGGTTCAGTCAGAGCTGTGACTGACAAAGGTAAAAAAAAATTGTACCAAGTTTCATGACGACACTGTACTATAAATAATTCCCAAAGTACACCTAAATACATACACATGTAGCTACTGGTACTTTGTTGGGGGGAGGGGAGGAACACAGTTATACATAAGCATAATTGATTATGGGCTGCCTGAGTAGGACCTGATGCCCTTATGCCTTATGCAACCAGTGTCTTAAAAAATCTGCCAACCTGAAAATTATCACCCATGGAATTAATCCCCTATAAATATTACCTATCAAGTATGTTAGTTCATTTAAAAAGTGCTTACAATGACATTCATTTGAAGTGTCTGAAAGGATAACATTGGTCCTCAGAGCCCTTGACCTATATACCAAATCCCTGACCAGAGGATGATAAAATCCAATACCCTTGTTCTTTAGATAATACACTTTGCATATACATTTTGTACATGTACCAAGACTGATGAAAATTGGAAAAGTAGATTTTGAAAATGACTGTCAACAATTTATAACATATACAGTCAAATCTCATTATCTCGAAGTCCTCGGAACCAATCAAAACATTTGAGATAAACTGGTTGAGTTAAAAGGTCTGTCACTTAATACAATTCTGATTCCTCTCGAAAGCATCTCGGTTGTTGCCAGAATACATGTAGGTCTATAGGTATATATATTGTTTGTCTCTTATCATCAGTGTACGTGCAAGCTGACGGCTACAAAAATCATGTGTTTTGTCCAAAAATATCAAAAGCAAATAAAAAGGAATCAACTATGTTTGAGTATCTATTTTTTAATACACAACTTTATTCGCAAGTAAACATCACTCACATTTTAACAGAAACAACCCATGCATTCTAGGTCATGGAAGTGACACTATCATTATAAATTTAAGAAGGAAAGTCTAAAAACGAATTAGGTATATAGAAAGTAACATTAGTCATATAAATTTAAGACGAGAGCAAAATAATGGAATTTTTGTAAAGATTTTTATTCATTGTATGTACTCAAAAAAATACTAAAAGTATATTTGTTCAGCACTAGTCATATATATAGTCACAAGGGTTTAATGACGATGTACACAAAATTAACTGTGAGATAACTGGTCACTTTCACAATAAAATTAAACATCAGGACCATGTGTTAACATTGACATTAGCAGTTTTTTTATTTTTCCAATCTTGAGTTATCAGGTCTTTGTTTAGTAAGATAAAGAAGGAAAATTGCCGGGGTCGGTGCTTGATCTCAAGATAATCGGGTAAATTGAGATTACCGACCTCGACATAACGAGTTCTGACTGTATACCAAATACCTGCATCAACACATGTGGCTAGACAGAAATAAATTACCTGAGTGAACTTTACTTTTACTGTACAGGGACTGGGAATTGTTAATAAAGGTTGCAGTTAGCAGGAAAAAAACATTTTATTTAAATGATAACAGACCTATTTATGTTGCTATTGATGTCATCCTAGCAATAACAAATTAATGAGAATGCTTAAGTGCCTGTTAGGCAGGAAGACATTCTACAGGGAAAGTTGATCAGAGGCACACCTTTAAGCCTGTATCACTCACCTGGTTAAAAAGTGATTGGATATTAAAGTACACAATTGGTTTTAAGACTCTATTTCCATATTTTAATTCTATTGTTACCGGTAAACTATTCCCCAAATTTTAGAGTCATTTTTCAACCAATCAGCATAACAGTTACTACATTTGGTGCAAACATACCGAGCAAAATTCCACCAACATTCCATCCAGTGGTTCTTGAAATGAAGAGTTTTGTTTGTATGTATTTTTTTCTTACAGTGTCCAATATTAAATTAAGTCTCCAAATGGAGTGGTTTTCGATTTGTTTATTTGTTTGTTTATTGTTGTTTAATGTCCCACTCAAGAATATTTCACTCATATGGAGACGTTACCAAATGCTGGTGAAGGGCTTCAAATTTTGGCCTATGCTCGGCACTTACGGCCATTGAGCAGTGAGAGTTCTTTAACGTGCCGACACCTACTGTGACACGGGACCTCCAGCTTTTACTGTCTCATCCGAAAGACAGGAAACCAACCTGCCGTCGGCGGGACTCGAACTCACGATCCAGAGTCGAGCACGCTACTGACTTAGCCAGGCCGGCTCGAGTGGTTTTCAAAAGGTTTTTCAGCCATGAATGCTATGTTGAAATTTACCAGTTGATAGTGGTAGTTTGGATTCTCTGGACTGCTTATAAAGTGAGACAAATCAGAAGTGGGGGGGGACGACTTATTATGGTCTCAACACGAAGAAAATAGTTTTCTTATATTTTACCCAAAAAACTATTATTTTGTTTTATACCAAAGTTACTGAGTTCTAAAGCTATGTAAGACAGACTAAAAACAATGCCTTCCTACCCTTCCTTCTCTCCCCTCTCAAATCTAACTAATCTTCAAATTTGGGAAACCTAAAATCTAACATTATTGGATATATAGTGGTCAGAGACATCCACAAGGTTCCCAGCTTCTCAATAGATTTATTCCGTGTTTGTGTAATTCATGCTGGCATGTCCTGTGTCCATTCTATACTGCTGTGATTACTGTGGTAATACACAGAAATATGAACCATAAATCAAAGTGCAGTATACCTGTATATCTATACATATATTACCTGTCTAAGGACAGTCAGAACTCACCTGACAGGTAACAATTTATAACACCTTAATTCATCCGTCAAGGTTGAATATGATGGACTACTCATTTTATGTTATATTTTGTATATCAACATCTACATCGTAGGGTACTACATACATGTGTGTGTGTGTGTGTATATATATATATATATATATATAGTCTTATATCTAAACACCTCATATTTCAAAGAAACATTTCTAGAGTTCAAGAGATTTGCAGAGTATATGACATAACTGACTTTTTAATGCATATACATGCATTTAATCTATATGTAGCAGGTGGGGTAATTGTGCAGCCAGATTGGAAATTGAACCCAGGACCTTCCAAACACTAGTGAGATGCTTTTACCAATGAGCTATCTGGGCTGATTCCTGCAATACCACTACATATATACCAGTACATGTATATATGTATATGTATAATGACCAGTGGCTTACAATTGGTAAATGAATTTGGCAAGTATATAAGAGGTGACAAAGTCAACCTTGTTCAGTTACTCCTATTATTCTCTATGTAGAACTTTTTATACTTTATTTTAAAAAAACAAAACAAAACAAAACAAAAAACAAACAAAACAAAAACCAAAAACAACATCAAAAACCACAATTAAGTAATTTCATAACCAATTTCATATTTAGTGACTGACTAAAAGAAAAACAATATTCAGAATTTGGTGTATATAGAGTTCTATAATACTTACAATTTTTCAAAATTTTGTTACAAAGAGATAGCAATTAAATTACCCATAAAGCTTTTAAAATTTGACCACAGAACAGCCAAGAAAATATCTGATAAAACAATGGAATTACAGTATCTACACATACCTGTAGATAAAAAAAAAATAATTGAAACTGATTCCTATAATCTCTGGGAAAATATAATGCTATAAAGAGACATAGAGAGTACAAGAGAAAAATCTAAAATGAGTTGTGTGTTCGTTTTGTTTAGGTTGTTGTTGTTGTTGTTTTTTGGGTCATACACAGTACATGATCTTATGTGATCAAATAAATGAGTGTATTCATAATTAATAATGCCCCTAAGCTAATCCACCAATCACTGACCTTGAGTTTTATCAGTGACCTCAAGTTTTTTGGTTTCATGTTTTCAGGGCTGAACAGATAGGATTTTCTTTTTCCGTTTTTGTTTATACATTTATTGCCCTTGTATAAGGTGGATATGAATATTTGTTCACCTGAAGGTAATCATATTTATTCTGATTGGCTTTGGGTGAACAAATATTCATATTTCCCTAATACAAAGCCAAGAAATTGTTTATTATACCGATATGAAAAACCCCAAAAGTAAACAACTGCCATTAAAGTTTCAAGAATATCTTACTTAAAACAACATTTTTCAAGAAATTTATGAAAACAAACTTCACTTTCATGATCCATAGTTGTTTTGTATCAAGGACTATAATTTTAGTGGGGTTCCAAATGGGAGGAAATATGACAGGGAAAATGTAGCGCGTGACGTTTCTGTTCCTGGTCATGTGAATGTGTTTGTCCAATAAGGGATTAAGAATCTAACAGAGAGGTATAGTTATATAAACAGTATAACTTGGACAGCAGATGTTCCCGAGATTAGGAGTGTTTTGTGTACACAGTTTGGGTTGAAAATTTACTTTTAATTTTAGTGTAACATTGAGATAAGAACTTAAAAATGCTCAGAGATAAATAAACATGATTTAGTAATAATATTAAGACCAACTACTAAAATATACAAATGTTCAAATGTAACTGGAATTCTTTTTATCTAAAGAATTTCAGGAAAAGAGAATTATACTATATCCAAGAAGTTTATACATATAAACCCATTTACCCCTAAAGTCACATATGGACTGGTCTAAGTCATTGATTTACAGAAGAGTCCATTGCTTTTCAGGGGTCAATGAGTTAAAATAACAGGTGTAGAAAGTTGCATGACATTACTTATTAACTATGGATTTATGAGATTATTTATGGTGTTAACAGTTTAGAATATTCTCGAAATGTAAGCATAATACAACCAATATATCTACATGAAATCCTATTGACTAAAACACACCAGTTACTTCTTCAATATCACAACTTTTTTCTGAACTCTTTCACCCTCAAGTATTTTAATGGTACACACTTCTCTGTGTGATCTGACTACCGTAGTCCATTATGTGGAGTAGAAAAGGTTATTACCACTCAAGGTACCTGTAGTTCAGTGGTAGAGAATCTGTCATACAAGTGGTAATATTTTGTTTCAAATCGGAGTTAGATTTTGTTCTGTTTGAATAATGTTTTATACCACACACAACAATTTTTCAGTTATATGGTGGCAGCCTCTCTTCAATGGTAGAGATGGCAATCCAGTTACAATATACCCAGGGAGAGACCAACAGCCTTCCGCAAGCTGGCAAACTTTCTCCAAAAATCAGCTTAGGTTACAATGGGAGACGAACTGTGAAGATAGGAGGTGAAATACATGTACCTTATGGTTTAAAGTGTATGCTCTGACTAATCAGACACACAAACTTTATTTTGCACACAGTCCCCTTTGGGTTACAGAAGATTCAAGACTTTTTCACATGTTATTTTCTATGTTGCTCAGCAATAACAGGTCATAGATTTAATATATTTTTGTACTTCAATTGCATGAGACTAAAAACTAGTGTCCTTTAGGCATGGCATATTACAGACCCCTTTCCCCTTCATTGGAATAAGTCCATAACTGCAGTCAAAATTTGTTACACCTCACCCCTATATAGGATGTGAAATGATAATAAAAAGCTTCACATTTACTTTACAGGGTTCAACATTAAGGTTTGTCCGGTTGACCGGAACAAGTCCATTTTTTATTCGGACAAGTAGATGTTGCTTCTCACTTTTACGAAAGGTCAAGTAAAATTGTTGAAGACAAAAATTAATTCAATAAAGATTATTCTTGTTTTAAACACATAATAATACCATTTTGAGTTCCATCTGATTTTCGGAAAAGTCTTTTTTGCATTCTGACAAGTAGATCTAAATAGTGGACAAGTGGACATTTTCATTACCGGCATTGTTGACCCTACTTTATTATCATTACTACCTATTTTTTATGTGAAACAGATGCTAATCTCACTGGTCTGCTTTTACCTGACCTCTACGTTGTATTTTCTGCCTTTTTTTTGTTATACATAATTCAATACATCAACATACGTACACATCGTATTGTACATTAATTCTGCTCTCTAGTCTGTGTAATATTGCCACGCAATAACAAACTTGTTTTTCATTATCATTTATTTATCTCACAGAAAGGATAAAGAAAGTTCAGTTCTTGCTGATAATGTAAAATGCAAGTTGAAAGTAAATGTACCAAGAGATTTCACAGGGATAGCAGGCATCTGTTATGGTACATACGTGTAAGAATGGTGGGAGAAATGACCTGGAAAACCATTATAAATCTTCACATGATGCTGTTTACCAAATCCTCTACACATATTATAAGCTGATATATAAATCCCTGAGGTTTGGATGAGTACTTTTATTTTCATACAGATTTTCAAAGCTACCTGGTACCTTTCAATTTGGCAAAAAAAGCAGAAAAATTGACAAAATTGGAATTTTTTTATTGCTGCAAAATCGTAATCATTCATAATGTACAGTGGAACCTGTCTTGAAAGACCACTCTTGTGAAAGACCACCTGTCTTTTGAGACCACATCATGGAAACCACTTAAGTTTGGATAAAACCTCTTTTGAGAGAGCAGCTGTCTTGAGAGACCACTTTTCAGTGGTAGAGGGATGGTCTCTCAAGACAGGTTCCACTGTAAAGGGATTTTCCTTGACTGATTTTGGGTCTGGTTACAGGACCCATTCCCAATTCAAAAATGACTTGTATTTTCACAAATTATGCAAATATTCCCAATTTTTTAATTCAAAATAAAAAATAAAGTATTTTCAAACAAACATTTCTATTTTAGTAAAAATGTCATATTTTCCCAAAATTTCCCGGACCCTGAAGCCAGAATTTTGGAGGTACGAAAATCCCTGCTGTACTTTAAAGAAATTTTGTTCTGATTATAATGATTTCATCAAATACATTTATTTTGTATAAGCACTCAAGAAAATTGTTCTCAAAAAAGTTGACATTGGTAAAATAAGTTTCTGTGAACTAAGCAAGAACTTTGCTGTAACTACAATTTGCTTTCAAACATTCAAGTGTAAATGGTATGCTCATTTCTACAGCTTAAGACCAGTCTACATTGGTCTGTAGGGTAAAAAGCATTAGAGAGATAAGTAAGGGAGGTCATATGTTTGATAATATTCACATGATGATAGATATTTATTTATTTTTATGATACAGCTGATTGTACATACAGAGTACTGATAAAAGCTGTTCAAATAATGGCCTTTGTTCAGCATATTGTAACAGTAAATAGCAGTCATTTTCTGACACTTCATTTACCCAACAGCATGATATAACTATTAGCCACCTGGCATCAAATATCTCATAGTGTGTGTGTGTGTGTGTGTGTGTTTCTCTGTGTCTGTGTGATGTATGTGTGTGTGTTTCTGTGTCTGTGTGTTTCTCTGTGTCTGTGTGATGTGTGTGTGTGTGTTTCTCTGTGTCTGTGTGTGTTTCTGTGTCTGTGCGATGTATGTGTGTATGTGTTTCTCTGTGTCTGTGTGATGTATGTGTGTGTGTGTTTCTGTGTCTGTGTGTTTCTCTGTGTCTGTGTGATGCATGTGTGTGTGTGTTTCTGTGTCTGTGTCTGTGTTTCTCTGTCTGTGTGATGTATGTGTGGGTGTGTGTTTCTCTGTGTGTTTCTCTGTGTATGTGTGATATATGTGTGTGTGTGTTTCTCTGTGTCTGTGTGATATGTACGTGTGTTTCTCTGTCTGTGTGATGTATGTGTGTGTGTTTCTCTGTGTCTGTGTGATGTGTGTGTGTGTTTCTGTGTCTGTGTGTGTGTGTTTCTCTGTGTCTGTGTGATGTGTGTGTGTTTCTCTGTGTGTGTGTGTGTGTGTGTTTCTCTGTGTCTGTGTGTGTTTCTCTGTGTATGTGTGATGTGTCCGGCGTGTGTGTCTGTAATTTGTTGCTTTTTTTACCTCTGTATCACAGGAGCAAGCCTTTCGGTCTAACATTTGTTTTAGGTTGTACAATATGTCAATCATTTTTAACAATCTAGTTATTGAGTCAGTTAAAACACTTATACCGATAGTATTCTTTTTCAATGTCTTAAAATCCCCCCAAAAACACTAAATTCTACTCGCTTTTAATAACTAAATATTCATAATCTCTTTGGAATCAGGGATTTCCTTAGGCCATTTTTTGGGAGTCCAGTTACATAACCCATTCCCAATGCAAAATGCTTTGTGTTTTAAAGGAAAAAAACACAAAAATTTCCAATTTGAATTTTAAGATAAAGAATAAAGTATTTTCAAACAAAAGTTCCGATTCATGCTTTACTGTTGTACAGTAAGTTAAAACATCATATATTTTTCAAATTTTTAGGACCTTGGACCCAGAATTTAGAAGGTGGGATATTCCCTGGGAAATTTCTAAGGGAAAAAATATATAAAACGTTACCAAGGAAAATTTCACCCCATACTGGCACTCTATGGACCCTAAAAGCCCATGAAACATGTGTCTTAGCTTTCTTCAACCTAATACCTGCTGATAACCCTTGAAGCTTGATTAGAAAGTATATCTTGTTTGATTATTTATTAAGTTTTGGCTTTTTCATATTTAAATCTCAACCCCCCCCAAGAAGTCACCACACATGATATTAGAAGCAAAGAACTGAGTGCAAATTAAATATCCAAGAAAAAAGGCTTTTCAATATTGTTCATTCAAACTGAGACAGAAGATAAAAACCTGTGGGTTTTGAAAAAGTATTAACATCTGCTAATTCAGAATGGAAATCATTGACTGATGTGATGTGCGGGTACAGATTGAAACATGAGGACTTCCTATCAATAAATGCCATCCACTCAAGCACCGTTGCTACATCACAAAGTGTGTGCATGTGTGTATGAGCTGATGAAGTGCCGTGGAAGACATCAAATAACACCAATTTAAGAATACTGGCAGAATTTCATTTAATGGACAATATCCCTGATCCAGTGAATGAAATTATCTCCATTTTCTTTTCAAAGAACAAATTTATTTTCAAGCTGTGGCCAGATAATGCAGCACTTGATTATGGTTTGCCAGCTGTCGCCAGGATATTTCAGTTTGGCATACCACCATTTCATTGTAGTTATCGCTAATTATATCTTTGATATGCTTCATGCAAAACCTATGGATGACTTACCCTGAAAACAGATCCAGTGGACAATAACTGCTTGTTTTGCTCCATCGACCTTCTTTTGCCTGTGAGAAAAAATAAAATAGAGCTTTATTTACCATAAAAGATATTAAAAAAAAGACTCTATACCACCTGCTGGAGCTATTCAAAATATTTTATTACAGATTTTCAATCAGAATGTTATAAATTACAGGTAATTTGAAAAAACCATTACTATTAATCGTTTCACAATAACTGTGGTCCTGTATCTTTGGATAGCAAATTAATAGTACAGATTCCTATAAAAATATAAATGTCATCAAAGTAAATCATTGTTTTCTGGCGTCAATTTCCGGGAATCTGTCCCATTTTGCCATACAAAGTTACAGGACCTCCATTATCATGAAAAGATATATTGAGAATCTACAACGATGTTATTTGTTTTTCACAGAAAACCAATATTGAAATTGTTCCCTCTGTTTTTCATTGGTTTGTTTGGGATTTGTTGTTTTTGTTGTTAATTATTTATTAATTTTTTACAATAATAATTTCTTCATAAATTGGAACGATGTACATGTACTTCCATTACTTTCACAATTACCCAGTGTGGTTACAGTAAAATGAATTATAAAATCTGAATGCCAGCATTCTGACACATAAATCATTTCTTACCTGGTAAACAAACCAAGGAGGTATAGTATATAATATATAAGTAGAAAACTTTATATTTATTACTTTGTACCTAGATTGTTTATTTCACCTTTATTTTGTACCTAGATCCTTTATATCACCTGTATTTTATACCTAGATCCTTTATATCACCTGTATTTTATACCTAGATCATTTATACCACCTTTATTTTATACCTAGATCATTTATACCACCTTTATTTTATACCTAGATCATTTATACCACCTTTATTTTATACCTAGATCATTTATATCACCTTTATTTTATACCTAGATCATTTATATCACCTTTATTGTATACCTAGATCATATATACCACCTTTATTTTATACCTAGATCATTTATACCACCTTTATTTTATACCTAGATCATTTATACCACCTTTATTTTATACCTAGATCATTTATATCACCTGTATTTTATACCTAGATCATTTATATCACATTTATTTTATACCTAGATCATTTATATCACCTTTATTTTATACCTAGACCCTTTTTTTCACTTTTATTTTGTACCTAGATCCATTTTTTACCTTTGTTTATTGTACTTAGATCCTGTCTTTCACCTTTATTT